>CAJGYO010000356.1:0-65588 GCA_904845875.1 Miscanthus lutarioriparius
GTGGATTCTAGGCTACTTTGCTGTGGACACGGACTCCACACCTGAGAAGCTTGTGTTCAACAGAACTGTTACCCTCCGTGATTCGTTCGGGAAAGCTGGACCAAAGTGATGACTCCAGTGTAATTTAGGGAGGGCGTGGAGTTTTGATCGGTTGCAGAGGCGCACCTGAGCTATACACTCCGAAAAAAATTGATCGTGTAATACAGAACAGTTTAAAGGCCTTACTCTTTGTAAAATTTACATGTGACGACAGCTTGTTTGCTTCGAATGAATCAGATTTTGTATGATAGTGTTAGTGCCCCGGTTCGCAATCTGTTGGTTTGATGATGTCAAGAGCTACTTATACTGTCATGATGGAACTTCTGTTTTCTCCTGCGTCCCAAAACGAATTGTTATTGTATTTTTTTGGCACATCCTCAGTGTGGTACTACCTACTATCATGGTACTCTTAAAATCCGGACTTGTCACTTGGCACAGCTTTGCCAGAGGCGTTGCTTTTATGCGTGGCAAACAAACAAAAGCTCTTAGAATTACGAAATACATGCTGGTGTTTGAAAATGAAAACAGAAAACACGCATGACGAAAGCAGTAAAACACACGCTGGCATTCGAGATTCAGTTATCCGCATTGCAAAGTGGCTGAAGTGGCAAAATAAGACTCTGACCACTGACCAGATTAGGCATCTCGCAGCATTCATCACAGCCTCACAGGCCATCAGGCCCTTGTTTCAAGGGCCTTTAGGCCAATTGATCCGCCCTTGCTTGAAAGTCAGAATACCAACCACCAGCATTCAAATATATGAAAACAAATTTTCTAACTGTTATCCAAGCGACCAAGACATCTTTCACTGTCAAGCTTTGCTTGGCCTATCGTCAAAGCCAACTCCAGGTGCAAGCTCGTTTAGATCTAGGAATGTTCTGCCTACACTTCCACTTTCCCAGCTTGGAGCATTCATCTTCTCTACAGGCTGCTCTTGTGGCTGCTCCTTCAGCTCCTCATCCGGTTCTACTTTATTTTCTGCCATAGCGGTCCTTCCCCATTTTATCATTCACATTATTACCATTTTATCAGGAGTATCCTCCTCTTCTTCTTCCTCTTGCTCTTGACACAATGTCGTGAGCCCCATATCACATTCTTGGCATTGGAGCTAGCATCAGTACCTGATGCATCAGATTTCCTTGCCTTTCCAAGCTCTGTATCCAAGTCCAGAAAGTCATACTGGCAATAGCAAATACGAGGACGAGAAGAATGCTTGCTGCGTCTGAGAGCTGATTTCATCAACAGATCTCAGCTTGGTACCTCGCCAGTCACGAGTTTCCAATTTTTTTATGCCGTTGTGGCTCTTCTAAATCTTCACTGGTACTCAATGAATATTCCTCTTCTTCATCATGTTCCAACCAGAACTCTTCATCCTCTTCAGAAGCACTCGATATTGGCTGTTGTTTGCGACTTCTCAGGTATTCCTCATCATACACTGCTTCTCCCATGACATCATCATCACTGTCAAAGCATCAATATCCGAGACAGCCTTAACAAAGTCTTGTATCCTCTGACTCTGAGAACTTTTCCTCCACCAACTGCTGTGACACAAACACAATTGATCATGAGCTGCCTACTACCTTGAGTAGGGTAACGATAAAAAACACATGCTAAGAGAGTACCTGATAGCAAGTGCCTCATTTTCTTGTTCACCACCACTGTCTCGGTAGTCATCTGACTAGATAATTTCCACCATACAAATCGTTAGTTGTTGGTGAGGAGCCATTCAACTTCCCATTGCTTGGTGACTCCAATCTTGGAGGAAGCACCCTTCTATTGGTAGTAGTAGCAATGGGCTCAAGCTGAGTTCTCCCTCTTTTCAGTATGTTCCTTTTGAATAAGACATATCAAGAAATGAATCATTTCATACTTTGAAATTTTGATGGCTTCATTTATTGAGTGATCATAGTCATCTGCATCGTATACAAATTCAAACCTTGTAAATAGAACAGACCAAATAACTAAATGGTTAGACTGAAAAGGCATGAAAGTAGCTAATTCAATAAATTAACAGAAAAGAATGCAAACACCTGACATCTAGGAAAAGGTAGCATCTGACTAATATTTCATACCAGTATTTTCTTCCAGGTACACTATATTCAGTTCAATCAAGGAAGCTGGCCAACCTATGGTTAATTGATTGAAACCTAGAACTAGAAGTTGATGAATTATTGACACGTCATTTAGGCGTGGATGCATGGGTTGCAGGACATGATTATAACTTGGCTGGCATGAACATGGCCATCAAGATTGGAGTTCTTTCTATGACGAAGTTAGGCTACAGGCCCATAGATTCAGTTCTGCTAAGCGCTCTGTCTTCCTTTCTTGTACAGCTGCTCTAGTTTAGCTCTGCTGCCCACCTCGGGCTTGCTTCCCTTTTTTGTTATCTCTTGTATAGAGTTGCTGCTTCTTTTGTTTAAATAAAAAGTTTACAGTGGGGGCCTCCCCTGCTGTATTTTCCGCTCAAAAAAAACATGGCCATCAAAACAAGTGTGCCATACAGCAGTGAAACACTAGATTGCACCGTGGGAAATGGTTCCAATAAGTTCAATTATTAGGGTAGCAGTTTTACAAGATAGTCATGAATGTACTCTGTCTACATTGCTCCTATAATGTGTTACCCTATATATATACCAGTGACAACTGACAACCGGAAAGTTTTCCCTTTATCTTCATATGAATCATGGTTGGAACCTATGTAAATCATCTTATGTTTAAAGAAATGCTGCATACGAGTAATAATTAAAAAGAAATGTTTCAGGTGGATATTATAAGATCTAAGTGCGTTGGGGAAAAAAATTGCTCTCGCTCAAAAAAAACAAAGGAAAACTCCAGGAAAACATATACTAGCATATTTTGTTTAATTGTTGTATTTTCTGCTGAATTAGTAGTGCTTGTGCACTTGTGCAGACCAACTCTAAAAATATGAATTCTGGCTAACACAACATGGTCAACCTCCACTACTGTTCCCCTATTTTGGTCATCTCCAAGATTTCCACATTAACATAGTTTTGAACTGGAAATGAACCAAACAAAGTATTACAAACAAACTACCGAAGAAACTTTACATTTGAGGATATCTATGTATAAACTATCAACAATAGACAATTTTTGGTAATGACAGGATAAAACCAATTCATAATCATCATATCTAGCATATAAATGTCCACATGTCACATGATGAAATGACAATACATCATTAGCACACAATCAATCAACACTTTTTTTTGAGCGCAAACAAACAATCAACACTCACAGCAACCTTTACAATAATAACACACTCATTTATTATCAAGCTCTTATCTGTAGTAAGAAGTGCAATGTTAGGGTCTTCGGGAAAAAATGGCACTAATAATTCACTCTATGCCTCTATGGGAAATAAAAGTCAAAACTTACTGCAACATCATCAAACTCGTCAAAGTTGAATGCAACAGTTACCTGCTGGTAGGGCACAACAACTGAAACATCTAAAAAATCTCCTTTCCCCTGGATATGTTTCCTGGCTCCTTGTTGACCTGTTCCACTCGTCTAATTTCATGGTACAATCTTCGTCTGAGAACTCATCATCTTCATACAGTCATACCTGTCTTGCATGTGAAACCAAAATAATGGAAATTCTTTGCACTGAAGATAAATAAATTGGTACCAGTATGAGATTCCAAGGTAATCCCCCAATACATTATTTACAAAAGTAGAAAGGTCCTGTCCATCCTTAAGGGAACTGTTGATGAAGTTCAGAATATCCTCTTGGCAAAATCCAATCTTGATAGTTATTGTCAAAATTAACTTGCACGTAATGTTAAATACAAAGCAACCTATTTCCATACACATACTAATCAGCTATTGTCAAATGCACTTAAGAAAAATTTTACACTTGATGGAAAAGTTTTTATTTAGCAACATCTTCTCTTCAAACTTTCACAAGTTCATAGGACAGGCAGACAGTAATAGCCAGCAAGCTGTTGAATAGCCATAAATGAAGCATGGAAAAATTTATCTTGGAAACATGAATCTCTATGCAGGCTAAACCGATAAATAATTTGAAGATTTCTAATAAAATGGATCTTACAAAATGTGGTTGGCTCACAAGAGTTAACTGACTCTATGGTAGCTGAAGCAGAAGATCTATAGACAACTGAGTTATGATTTATGAACAGATTCATGCCTGCAATACACCCGAGATGAACCAAAGGACCACATACAAACCTAGACAAGGCAAAAAACTGACCTAGCAGAAATAAGAATAATGATTCCTAACTCAAATTCTTATCGAGTAATTATAACCCCACATCCAAAAATAGACAAGGCAAAACATGACCGTGAAGAATAGGGATTAAAATTCCTAGTCTGAACAAGTAATCACAATTCCACACCCAACTAGACAAGGCAAAACATGTCCTATCAGAAATAAGGATCCAAGCCTACATCACAGCAAGTTCTAACAAGCTATATTGGCACATTACAAGAACATATCTTTCAGGAAGATGTCAAGCTTTTAGAAACATCTGCTGTATATCCTCTTATATCAGGCACATAACCTTTTCTATCATGCCTGAGTTTATTATTTCATAAGTGATCCTGTTTGGAACTAGACCTTTCTCCAACATCTCATTCAGTACCACATTAGCCTCATCCATCTTCCCCATCTTGCAGAAGTACTTGAGAAACACATTGTGTGTAACCACATTCGCCCGTTTCTTACGTTTCTCCATCCTAATCCTAATTTCATGGGCACCCTTAGCATCCCCCTTCTCACAGAACCCATTTATAATGGTATTGTACGTCATATGTTTTGGCTCCAAACCAACCTCCACCATCTCATCCAAGAGCTTTACTGCTTTCCGGACCTCACCCTTGCAACACAGCGCACCAATAAGCACATTATAAGTCACAACATCTGCTTTCACACCTTTCTCCTTCATCTCATCGAGAAGCCCTGAAACACTCCTCCAATCCCTACTAGTGGTAAACCCTGTTATCAAGCAATTATAAGTTTCAACATTTGGACTAATCCCTTTCCCTGCCATTGCGCCCTTGGCCCGCCGCTGCCTCCTTCATCTTTCCAAGCCGTCGGTATCCATCGACCAAGGTATTGTAAGTAACCACATTGGATTTCATGCCCCTCTGTGCCATGCCATCAACCCAACCCTCAGCTTCCACCATCATGCCTTTCTTGCAGAACCCATTCAGCACACTGTTCAGGGTAGACAGGGTGCATGCCAACCCCAACTCCTCCATCTCTTCCACCAGCTTCAAGCTGTCCTCCACCTTCCCCTCTCTGCAGAGCCCCGAAATAAGTGAATTATATGTCACCACATTCGCAGGAATCCCGTGTTGCCTCATCTCCTCGAAGACCTTGATTGCAGCTGTAATGTTGGACTCCTTACAATACCCATTAATCAGCACGTTGAATGTGACCACATCAGGAGAAATTCCAGCTTGATTCATCTCTTTCAACAGCACATCCACATGGTACATCTTTCCAGCTCGTCCGCGCTTGCAATAACCGTCGATGAGGGTGTTGTAGGTGACCACCGAGGGCGTCAGCCCCCACGCCCTGATGTCCTTCGCGACGTCACCGGCCTTGCGGAGCTGCCCAGTCTTGCAGAGCCCGGAGATGACGATGTTGAAGGTGAACGAATCTGGCGACACATGCCGCCGCAGCGCTCGCCCTGAACGCCCGCTCGGCGAGGTCGACCCGGTCGGCGCGGACGAGGGCGGCGAGCAGGGCGTTCACGGAGAAGGCCGAAGGGCGGTAGCGCGGGTAGTCGGCGCCCGCGAGGAGAAATGCATCGTAGGCGGCCAGCGGCTGGGAGGCCCGGGCGAGCGCGAGGACGAGCATGTCGGCGACGAGCGGGCGGGACGAAGCGGGGAGGGCGCGGAGGATGGACGCGGGCGAGTGGAGGCGCCCGCCGCGAGGGCGTGGAGCTCGGAGCGGAGGAGAGAGTGGAGGCCGCCGTCGGAGGCGAGGCGGGCCAGGAGGAGCGCGTGGAGCCGGAGCGGGAGCGGCGCGCGGAAGTGGGCCCGAGACCAGCGTGCGAGGGCGACAAGGCGCGGGAGCAGGGGCGGCGGCGGGGAGGTGCGGAGGAGGAGGTGGAGGACGCGGTGCGCGGCGGACGCGGTTGGCGCGCCGCCGCTCGTGAGCGCCAGCACGCCGGCGAAGCGGCCCGCCGCGAGGTGCGCCAGCAGCGTGGCGAGCGCCATCGGGGGGTGGTGGCACTGATTCGGGGATCCTTCGTCGCGCACACGGGGTTTGGATGCGGAAACCATCGCTGCCGACCAGTCGGATGGAATCCGTCCGCCGACCGCCCCCCACCCACACACACACACGCCTGGAGATTTCGGCCCAGGAGGGCGCGAGGCCCAGTCGCAGTTCACCAAGCCATCCGAGTTGTTGCCGTTTTTTTTCCTTTTTCTTTCCATTCCGTGTCGTTCGTATGTGCGGGTAGTTGCGTTTCTTTTCCCTACGGTATTTTCATTTCCTTTTTTATCTTTTTATTTTTTATTTCTTTTTCTTTTCTCTGTATTGTTTTATTCTTCTTTTTATTTCCTTTGTGCGTTTTTTCTTTTTACTCTTTCCTTCCTTGATTTCTTTTTTCTTTTTTCTTTCATTTCATTTCATTTCATTATTTTATTTTCCTTTTCCTTTTTTCTTTTTCGTGGACTTTTGTCATTCTTTTCATTTTCTTTATTCTTTTAATATTTTTATTTTACTCTATTAATTTTTATTTTCCTTTTGCTTTTTTTGTTTCCTTTCCATGCTTCTATTTAGTGTTTTTATTTTCCTTTTTTTTGTTTTCTTATCTTTTTATTTTTTAACATTTATACATTTTTAATTTATTTTTTTGATAGAATTAATAATTTGTTTATTTCATTTTCTATTTTTGTATTTTATTCTTTTTTATTTTCATTTTTTTTCTTCTATTTATAATTCTATGTTTCACTTTTTTAATTTACAAATACATGCGATGTTCATGTAGTATACGTATAATGTTCTATGATGTATGTTTTGATGTCCGTGAGTAAGAATGTGATATTCTATGATGTATTTTGTGATGTCCAATAAGTATACATTGTTGTTCTAGGATATTTTATGTGATGTTCGATAACATTTTTTTTCTTCTTCTTTTTGACTCTAATTAATTACTTTATTAATTTTATTATTTTATTTTATATTTTCATGATATTTGCGACGTTCACGTAGTATACATATGATATTCTATTCTATATTTAGCGATGTTCATGTAAATTTAATGTGATATTTTACGATGTATTTGTGATGTTCGCGTAGTATACATATGATATTTTTTTAATTAGGATACTTGATTTGAAAAGTTTACTGCCAGGAACACGATGGTGCAATTGAATTTTAATTAGGATACTTGATTTTGAAGTTATGATTTTTTTACTTCAAAAAAGTATGGGATGTGCTTACGTCAGCATTTTTTATGTACTTGCATGCTGCTGCTTGGTTGGCTGCGGTGCGCCAAAGAAGGGCCCAAGAACAATTGAATTCGGCCCATTTGCTGCATCGCCCGGGGGCATCCAATTATTTTCTCGTTAGGGGGGAGGGGGGTCGGTGTCGATGCGGGACCCACAGGATACTTCTCAGGAAAGGGAGAAGATATAGTCTAACCAGGATTCTTTCCATGTAATCTTAGTAGTAGTATTATTCTGTAATCCTACTAGAAACTCTCATTGTAAACCGACTAGGATTCTGGCCTCCTGACTATATAAAGGAGAGTAGGGTTCCTGGAGAGACAACACTGGACAATCAATCCAACGCAAAGGCTAACGCCAACTGGACGTAGGGCTATTACTCGATCACGATCGAGGGTCCGAACCAGGATAAATCAATATTTCTTACGTTTACACGTCGAGTTACGCATACGTTGAAGCTTCGAATAAAGCGCCGGTACCCCGTGGCGGTGCTATCGATGGTGAACATCGACGGTGGCGGCGCGAGATAGGGGAGTACTTTTTCTTCAAAGAAAAGGTACACACCACCCGAAGATCTCACTAAGCGCTATACGGTTTCGCTCAAGAAAGCACTCGGACGACGCTTGTTCCTACTCAGCAAGACCTGAAGGAACAAGACGAAGCTTCCAGAGCTCAACCATGAAGTGTTCGGGGGCTTGTCGATGCGGGACCCATAGAATACCCCTCAGGAAAGGGAGAAGATCTAGTCTAACTAGGATTCTTTCCATATAATCTTAGTAGTAGTATTATTCTGTAATCCTACTAGGAACTCTCATTGTAAACCGACTAGGATTCTGACCTCCTGACTATATAAAGGAGGGCGGGGTTCCTGGAGAGACAACACTGGACAATCAATCCAACGCAAAGGCTAACGCCGACTGGACGTAGGGCTATTACTCGATCACGATCGAGGGTCCGAACCAGGATAAATCGACTGTTTCTTACGTTTACCGTCGAGTTCTGCATACGCTGAAGCCCGAACAAACTGCCCCGGGTACCCCCGTGGCAGGCTATCGGTGGTGAAACATCGACAGCTGGCGCACCAGGTAGGGGGAGTACTTTTTCTTTAAGAAAAAGGTACACACCACCCGAAGATCTCACTAAGCGTTACACGGTTTCGCTCAAGAAAGCACTCAGACGACGCTTATTCCTACTCAGCAAGACCTGAAGGAACAAGACGAAACTTCCAGAGCTCAACCATGAAGTGCTCAGGAGCTTGTCGATGCGGGACCCACAAGATACCCCTCAGGGAAGGGAGAAGATCTAGTCTAACTAGGATTTTTTCCATGTAATCTTAGTAGTAGTATTATTCTGTAATTCTACTAGGAACTCTCATTGTAAACCGACTAGAATTCTGACCTCCTGACTATATAAAGGAGGACGGGGTTCCTGGAGAGACAACACTGGACAATCAATCCAACGCAAAGGCTAACGCCGACTGGACGTAGGGCTATTACTCGATCACGATTGAGGTCCGAACCAGGATAAATCGACTGTCTCTTGCGTTTACCGTTGAGTTCTGCATACGCTGAAGCCCGAACAAACTGCCCTGGGTACCCCCGTGGCAGGCTATCGATGGTGAAACATCGACAGTGTAACACCTCGGGTGTTTAAAATACTAAAACCTGACATGTCATCATATGCATTGCAAAGCATTTGGCATTTGGTGAAAACTTTGAGATGCATACACTAAAACAAGTTTATATTCATGTGGTATGTGTTGAATTGTATTGTTTGACTTAAATTCAAAGTTTGTTTGGATTTTGAATTTTTCGAGAAAACCCCGCTTTTCAAAGATTTAAATCCTACCCCGAAAATCCATTTCAAAATCTAGATGTAATTAGGAGATGGTTATAGAAGCAAAGTTGTAGAACTTTCAATTTTGAACAACTTTTGTTTTGGAGATTTTTGAGTTGTTATGAAAATTTGAGAGTAATTTGTGAATTTTGGCGTATGGCAAACTTGTAATTTCGATGAAGCAGTGTTCACCGCTTGCGCTACACCGCCCGTGGCGAGCTTGGCTTGTTTCGATCAGTCAGCGTGGCCGTCTCAGGCGTCGTATTGGGCGAGGGAAATGGTTTCGTCGTGGCTTCCTTTGAGTTTCTGGCCATCCTTTTTAACGAGCCGTCGCCTGCTTGCCCGCTCCTTTCTCTCGCTTTTCCGATCGCCGCCGCCGCTGGCTCCGTCGTGGCTTCCTTGAGCTTTTGCGCGCGCTATAATTACCAAGACGTCGTCATCGCTGTTTTTTCTTCCTTTGTTTTCACCACCGCTGTTGCCATCTCGGTAAAGGCCGCCCTAGTTCCGCCTTTTCCTTGCGAATCAGCCAGACTAGCCTTGGTCGCTGAAATTGCCGAGAACTTCATTGCCCACGTTTTTTCTTCCTCGAGGTCAAGAACTTCACCCGCTTGGGCGTGTCATCGTGGCTGAGCTTTTCGGTGAGCCGTTGGTATAATCGGTGTTCTTACGGTTTCGTTTCGATCTTTGTAGTCTTTAGTCGATTGTTGTTTACTCATTTGATTGATCGCTGCGATCGCGGTTCTCCCTCACCGACGATTTTTGCTCCGCATAGTTCACCGTAGTGGTCGGAGAGTTCACCGTAGTGGTCGGAGAGCTCACCGTAGTGGTCGGATGGTTCACCATAGTGGTCGGATAGCTCACCATAGTGGTCGGATGGTTCACCGTAGTGGTCGGATAGCTCAACATAGTGGTCGGATAGTTCACCAAAGTGATCGGTGCTAGCGTGGTCACATCAGTTACGGATATGGTTTGGTTAGTTTGGTTTGTAATTTGATCTTGCTAAGAAAAATTGTATCCAATTTATTAATTTTTGCATCCATCATCGAGCATCATGTTTCATATTCCACATCATGTTAAGCATGGCAATGTTACTACGTGTAGTAAACGAAGGTGAACGCGTGGTAGTTAATCAAGTTGCGGAGGAGGTTGATCATGCGTTGAGGTCGGATCGAAGACTTGTGAAACGCGTTGCAGAGCCGGATTTTTCCGTCAACGAAGGCAAGCCCGGATGCATATAACCCTACCTTGTATTTTACAAATTGATTTCGCTTTTGCTTTTCAATATCGCATTAAGTGATTAGGAGTCAAGTGGAAACCTAATTGTTGCATTATCAACCTGTTGTTCCATATCTACCTTGTTACCCGTTTAAAATCGTATATGCCTAGTTATGCTTAGCTCGCTTAGACCGATCAAAGTTGGGTGATTGCTCTGTCACCCGTGAGTTTTAAATGGAACTTTGGTTACTTATGTTATCATGTGATATGGTAATGTGGAGTAATAAATCTAGACCAGGCGGACTCGGTGTGTGTGAGCCACAAGACACGGTAATGTCTTGTGAGCGGGTTCTTTCACTGTGTCGATTAAGGTCCGTATCGTTGGTGAACTGTTGTAGGTGAGACTTTGTAGTACTAACCACATACTCTAGTAAGCCTAAACTTGGCGATTCTATTACGAGAATGGCTACTCGCGACCTTTGGGAGTGGAGAGATGGCGGAGTAGCGTGTACCCTCGTGGTGGAATGTGGGCGGATTTGAGGTGTCTTTGTGCTCTCGGGTGGTATGGACCCGTTCTTGTTTCGAGAGGATCCAAGGGTAGGTTGGTATATGTAGGTCGGGGACCTACATATGTCGTGGTGGTCCGGAAGTCCCAGTGGGTTTATAATCGGTTCAATCGTCGTTGCTCCTCGGTTATGGAGACTCACTTCTCGCATTCATCATCGTAGTATTAATAACCGGAGCTCGATAATGGTTCGAGAAAGTGTTGGATATGAAGTTTCATGATCTTAATACGGATCGTGTCGACTTTGTATATGATCCGATGAGATTTTAAATATTGATACAAAGAATTTTGTTAAAGTGCTTTTACATAAAAGAACTTTGATTATTGCTAAAGCCATACCTTGAATCCTCGAGCCTGCATTCCCGAGTCTTATCGGTTTTTATTTCGGTTAAGTCTTGTTGAGTACTTTTCATTACTCGGGGTTTGTTGACCCTTGTTGCGTGTGAGGCTCATGAGCGAGATCTGTTTTGGATCGTCTTTGCATGATTTGTTGTTCAAAGGCGATGATGATAAGTAATGTGTGGCCCTTAGGCGTAGGCGTTGATATTTGTGTGTTTTGTATATATTATAATGCCACTCCACTACTACGTTTTGTAATAATAATCGAACTTAGTTTGTAAGGTTTGAAATAAATGTTTTGTAAACTAAGTTATTGTAAGACTTCATTGATTTACTCTGGTGTAGATATTTGGATAAATGTTGTAATATCGCAATGACTCGTAATGTGATCCCGCTTTCGAAATCGTGGATGATTCGGGGTTCCCATGGACACCGACAGTCTTCTTAAGTTATCGGTAACATATGCATAAATGTCAAAGGTCGTTGGACAGTGACAGGTGCATGTGGGCCCTATAATTTTATGTAGAAGACTTAGAAGAGCATAATACATATCTGCATGAGGAAGTTCATAGGCTAAGCAATCTCCTAGATCCAAATCATGAACCCCAAGTTGATGCATTGGATCCGGTGTTATCATTGCCGATGGGAGTGAATCGAAGAGGGAGGAGAAGAAGATCCGAAGAATTAGTAATGATTGATGAAAGTGATAATGAAGGCGGTAATATTTCCGAATGGATACCGAGAGCACGAAGTTTGATGTAATCGCGAAAAGGAGTAGAGTGGTGAAATAATTACTTCTAGTTAAGTTAAGTAGTCTTGTTTAGATGTGGTCTTGTGTTTAAATAAGTGGCAATCGATGTAATGCGTTGTAGTAAGCTTTAGGATCTTTGAATAAAGGCTTGTGAATAAAGTTTGGTTTGTTATGAGCGAGATGCGTCAGACGCTGTGAGGATCGTGATATTCCTGGTACTTCACAAGATGATGATGATATCCCTAACCCGCCACCAATGCCAACAACAAATCTGGTGATGCTATTCTTTGCATTAGTCAATGTGATTGTGGAGAATTCTCGTTTGCTTCATGAGATAGCTCAAAGTAATCAAAATCGATGCATAGAAATCATGGACTTAATCATAACGGGCATGAGGCTACATATGTTGACTTCACAGATACAAAACCCCGGTGTTCACTAAGGTGATGAACCATTGGAGGTCGATGACCGGCTTAGGACCATGGAATGAAATTTGATCTTATTCATTGCACGGAGTTTTGAAGTTGTTGTTTGCCGCCCAAACAACTTAGAGGTGCAGTAGGTGCTTGGTATGCAAACCTTATGGCCATGCAACCAGCAGTGTTCCATTAACTTGGATAGAGTTTCGATCGCTTTTAGAGCCCATTATATCCTGAAGGAGTGATGGCTATGAAGTTGGAAGAGTTCCTTGCTTTGAGGCAAGGGATCAAACCGTGATGCGAAGATGTAGGAAGATTCAATCACTGTCACAATATGCACCAGAACATGTCAACACTGATGCAAAGAAAAAGAAATGGTTCACGAGAGGTATGAATACCAAATTGCAGACTATGATGACAGCTTGTACCAATGTCACTTATCATGAGGCCGTGGATATTGCAATTGCTTCAGAGGCAAAGTATCGGCAGCATAGGGAGTTCAAGAAGAAAAAGGGTATGCCGTCTGGATCTTTTGGGGGAAATCCAAAGAGGCAGAAGGTGATTTATCATCCAGTTAATCATAATCGTCCTCCTTATCGTCCACCGCAGTTCCAAGCCGGGCAACAGTCAAATGTCCGTCCTGCTATAACCTATCCGAACTCACAGTCAACCAATGTTCCTAGTGGTAATACTCCAACATCACAGGGTCACAACTTTTCGTGTTACAATTGTGGAAGGACTGGTCATTTCTCTAAGGAATGTCCATATCCTAGGCAGGCTAATCAAAATTATCAGAAGGCCCCTGCCAATCAACAACAGGGTCAAGCGCCAAACAAGAACCACAGTCAGAATGCTCAGAAGGGCAAAGATGAGAGGAAGACAGGAAGGGTTTTCTATATTCAAGCCGGGGAAATTCCAGAAGGAGAGCTAGTGATGATGGGTATGTTTCCTGTTGCCAATCATCCTGCAGTTATACTTTTTGATTCTGGCGCATCGCATTCCTTCATCAATAGAGCATTTGTTGTGAAGTATGAAATTTCAATTGGGACAACAAAGGAAAATTTCTTTATCTGATCGCCTTGGGGACGTCGTGTACTAAGGAAATGGTATACAGTACCCATAAACACAGGTGGGTATATTTTCCCACTACCATGATTATCCTAAAGGACCGAGGATATAGATGTGATTTTGGGAATGAATTGGATGTATCAAAGATAAAGGTGTTATAAATGCTTTGAATAGAACTATAAGGGTAAGTTTGCCGACTAGTGCTTCTCAACTTCTTATCCAACTTCCAACCTTAAGAAGATCATGGGCAAAGTTTGTGTAACCGCCGTCAAAGAGATTAGAGATATCCCGGTAGTATGTGAATTTCCGATGTGTTTCTGAAGAATTACCCGGTCTACCACCGAGATAGGGATGTCCGATTTAACATAGAATTGAAACACAGAGAACAGCTCCGATTTCTCGGAGAGCTTATAGGATGCCACCTAAGGAGTTAGCCGAGTTGAAGACTCGATTGCAAGAATTGATTGATAAAGGATTTATCCAACCTAGTTCATCACCTTGGGGATGTCCGGCAATTTTTGTGAAAAAGAAAGATGAGACCTTGAGGTTATGTGTCGACTACCGTCCGTTGAATGAAGTGACCATCAAGAATAAGTATCCATTACCTCGGATAGATTTGCTTTTTGATCAACTGGCCGGAGCCAAAGTTTTCTCCAAGATAGATTTGAGGTCAGGATATCACCAAATCAAGATAAAGCTGAAGATATTCCCAAAGCGGCATTTACCACAAGATATGGATTATATGAATATTTGGTCATGTCTTTTGGTTTGACCAATGCTCCAGCTCATTTCATGTATTTGATGAATTCAGTATTCATGCCTGAGCTAGACAAATTCGTTGTGGTGTTTATTGATGACATTCTAGTATATTCCAAGAGTAAGGAAGAACATGCGGAACATCTCGTAATTGTTCGACTCGTTTGAGAGAACATCAACTATATGCAAAGTTCAAAGCAAGTGTGAGTTTTGGCTTAAGGAAGTACAATTTCTTGGACATGTCTTGTCAGCGGAAGGAGTTTCTGTTGATCCAAGCAAAGTGAAGGATGTTCTTGATTGGAAACCACCAACCACAGTTCATGAAGTTAGGAGTTTTCTGGGATTGGCGGGGTATTACCGTCGGTTTATTCCAGATTTCTCTAAAGTGTCAAAGTCCATTACTGAGTTGTTGAAGAACCAAGTCAAGTTTGTTTGGTCGTCTGACTGTGAAGAGGCTTTTTCGGACTTTGAAGAGATTGTTGACCATCGCACAAAGATAGCCCAACCTGACATCGAGAAGTCTTTTGACGTCTATTGTGATGCGTCGGGTATTGGTATTGGATGTGTGTTGATGCAAGAAGGCCGAGTCATTGCTTATGCATCCAGACAACTTAAGCAACATGAAGAGCACTATCCGACTCATGATTTGGAGTTAGCAGCTGTGGTCCATTCTTTGAAGATTTGGCGGCATTACCTACTTGGTAATACATGCCATATATATACAGACCATAAGAGCTTAAAGTATATCTTTACTCAGTCAGAATTGAATATGCGACAAAGAAGATGGTTAGAGCTGATTAAAGATTATGACTTAGAAGTGCATTATCATCCTGGAAAAGCAAATGTGGTTGCAGATGCTCTAAGTCGCAAAAGTTATTACAATTGCCTGAAAGTAAGAACAATGGGTTTGACCTTATGTCAAGAGATGGAGAAGTTGAAGGTGGAGGTAATTCAACAAGGAAGTTTGACCAACATAATTGTTGAAGCCGCTATTCGAGATCAAGTTATTGCTGCTCAGAAGGAAAATAAGGGTATAGCTCATATCAAGGAAAGAGTTATAAATGGAAAAGCGAAATGCTTTAACATAGATGATGAAGATGTGTTATGGTTCAAGGATCGCCTGGTGGTACCAAAAGTTCCTGAGTTACGGCAGTCAATTCTTGAAGAAGCACATGCTTCTAGGTTATCTATTCATCCGGGAAGCAACAAGATGTACCATGACTTAAAACAAAGGTTTTGGTGGACCAAAATGAAGATAGAAATTGCAAGGTATATAGCAAAGTGTGATACTTGTCAGAAAGTGAAAGCTATACATTTGAGGTCTGCTGGAGAATTACAACCATTACCTATTCCAGCTTGGAAGTGGGAAGATATAAGTATGGACTTTATTGTTGGTCTACCCAAGACATCAAAGGGATTTGACTCAATATGAGTGATTGTGGATCGACTAACCAAGTCAAGACATTTTATTCGGTCCGAATACATATTCTCTCGTCCAATATGCCGGGATATATTTAGCAAGAATTATGAGCCTACATGGAGTACCAAAGACCATAGTGTCGGAGATAGGGGTACAGTTTGTCTCAGATTTTTGGAAACAATTGCATTCTTCATTGGGTACCAAGCTCTGTGTATAGTCTCGCTTATCATCCATGCATCGATGGACAAACCGAAAGAGTCAATCAAGTACTTGAAGATATGTTAAGGTG
The DNA here is from genome assembly GCA_904845875.1 of Miscanthus lutarioriparius. Lineage (NCBI taxonomy): Eukaryota > Viridiplantae > Streptophyta > Magnoliopsida > Poales > Poaceae > Miscanthus > Miscanthus lutarioriparius. The sequence goes on from CAJGYO010000356.1 coordinate 16,138, forward strand.
TTGTGTCCTTAATTATTCCAACAAGTGGGACGAATGCTTACCTTTGGCTGAGTTCTCATATAACAATAGTTATCGTGAAAGCATTAGAATGGCTCCATTTGAAGCACTCTATGGTCGTGAGATGCGAGAACATTGTTGAGTTGGTGCGAGCAGGAGAAAGAAGATTCTTTGGAGTTGATCTTGTGAAAGAAAGCAGAAGACAAGGTTAGGCAAATACAAAGTAATTTGAAGATAGCTCGATCCAGATAAAAAGAGTTATGCGAGATAAACAGCATCGACCATTGACGTTTAACAAAGGGGACTTTGTGTATCTTAAAGTATCACCAATGAAGGGAGTTACTCGTTTTGGTGTTAAAGGCAAGTTAGCACCTCGATATATTGGACCATTTCAAATTTTGGAAAGATATGGAAAAGTGGCTTATCGCTTGAAATTACGAACATCTATCGGTGAAGGCATGATGTATTCCATGTTTCTCATTTGAAGAAGTGTCTCCGAGTGCTTGAAGCGTAATGTTGAGATTGAAGGGTAGGACTTGAATCGATTTGACTTATTCGAATATCCTATCCGAGTGTTGGATCAGAAAGATCGTGTTACTCGAAGGAGGACAATAAAGTTCTACAAGATACAATGGAATCAACATTCCAAAGAGGAAGCTACTTGGGAATCGGAAGATTCCTTGCTAGAAAAGTTTCCGGCAGTTTCTTGCGTCATTATAGAATAGAATAATGTTAGTTGAGCTCGGTTACTACAAATAGTGTTTTGTAAAGAAACCTCAGTTGTTTTATGGAAAAGTTCGGATGTTTTTGGATTAACACATTTCCTTTTCCATTACTTACTCTATGGCTTTGAATCTGGGGTGAGATTTCTTTTAGGGAAGGATTGTAACACCTCGGGTGTTTAAAATACTAAAACGACATGTCATCATATGCATTGCAAAGCATTTGGCATTTGGTGAAAACTTTGAGATGCATACACTAAAACAAGTTTATATTCATGTGGTATGTGTTGAATTGTATTGTTTGACTTAAATTCAAAGTTTGTTTGGATTTTGAATTTTTCGAGAAAACCCGCTGCCAAAGAGATTTAATCCTCCCACGAAAATCCATTTCAAAATCTAGATGTAATTAGGAGATGGTTATAGAAGCAAAGTTGTAGAACTTTCAATTTTGAACAACTTTTGTTTTTGGAGATTTTTGAGTTGTTATGAAAATTTGAGAGTAATTTGTGAATTTTTGGCGTATGGCAAACTTGTAATTTCGATGAACAGTGTTCATCGCTTATGCTTCTACCGCCGGTGAAGCTTGGCTTGTTTCGATCCGTCAGCGTGGCCGTCTGGGCGTCGCGCTGGCGAGGGAAATGGTTTCGTCATGGCTTCCTTGAGTTTCTCGCCATCCTTTTTAACCAGAGCCGCCGCTGTTTGCCCCGCTCCTTTCCTCTCGTTTTCCGATCAACACCGCCGCCAGCCTCGCTGTGGCTTCCTTGAGCTTTTTGCGCCGCTTATAATTACCAAGACGTCATCATCGTCGTTTTTCTTCCTTTGTTTTCACCACCATTGTTGCCATCTCGGTAAAGGCCGTCCTAGTTCCGCCTTTTCCTTGCGAAATCAAACCGGCTAGCCTTGGTCGCCTGAAATTGCCGAGAACTCGCTGTCCACGTTTTTCTTCCTCGAGGTCAGCAACTTCACCGCTGCGGGCGTGTCATCGTGGCCAGAGCTTTTCGGTGAGCCGTTGACTGTAATCAGTGTTCTTACGGTTTCGTTTCGATGCTGTAGTCTTTAGTCAGTTGTTGTTTACTCATTTTGATCACTGCAGTCGCCGGTTCTCCCTCACCGACGATTTTTGCTCCGCATAGTTCACCGTAGTGGTCGGAGAGTTCACCGTAGTGGTCGGAGAGCTCACCGTAGTGGTCGGATGGTTCACCATAGTGGTCGGATAGCTCACCATAGTGGTCGGATGGTTCACCGTAGTGGTCGGATAGCTCAACATAGTGGTCGGATAGTTCACCAAAGTGATCGGTGCTAGCGTGGTCACATCAGTTACGGATATGGTTTGGTTAGTTTGGTTTGTAACTGTACTGCGAAGAAAAATTGTATCCAATTTATTAATTTTTGCATCCATCATCGAGCATCATGTTTCATATTCCACATCATGTTAAGCATGGCAATGTTACTACGTGTAGTAAACGAAGGTGAACGCGTGGTAGTTAATCAAGTTGCGGAGGAGGTTGATCTGTCTGTTGAGGTCGGATCGAAGACTTGTGAAACGTTGCAGGAGCCAGACTTTTCCGTCAACGAAGGCAAGCCCCGGATGCATATAACCCTACCTTGTATTTTACAAATTGATTTCGCTTTTGCTTTTCAATACTGCATTAAGTGATTAGGAGTCAAGTGGAAACCTAATTGTTGCATTATCAACCCTGTTGTTCCATATCTACCTTGTTACCCGTTTAAAATCGTATATGCCTAGTTATGCTTAGCTCTGCTTAGACCGATCAAAGTTGGGTGATTGCCTGTCACCTGCGAGTTTTAAATGGAACTTTGGTTACTTATGTTATCATGTGATATGGTAATGTGGAGTAATAAATCTAGACCGGGCGGACTCGGTGTGTGTGAGCCACAAGACCTGGTAATGTCTTGTGAGCGGGTTCTTTCCGCCTGTGTCGATTAAGGTCCGTACCGTTGGTGAACTGTTGTAGGTGAGACTTTGTAGTACTAACCACATACTCCGGTAAGCCTAAACTTGGCGATTCTATTACGAGAATGGCTACTCGCGCACTGGGAGTGGAGAGATGGCGGGAGTAGCGTGTACCCTCGTGGCTGGAATGTGGCCGGATTTGAGGTGTGCTGTGCTCTCGGGTGGCGCGGACCCGTTCTTGTTTCAGAGGATCCAAGGGTAGGTTGGTATATGTAGGTCGGGGACCTACATATGTCGTGTGGTCTGGAAGTCCCAGCTGGGTTTATAATCGGTTCGAATCGTCGTTGCTCCTCGGTTATGGAGACTCACTTCTCTGTTCATCATCGTAGTATTAATAACTAGAGCTCGATAATGGTTCGAGAAAGTGTTGGATATGAAGTTTCATGATCTTAATACGGATCGTGTCAGCTTTGTATATGATCTGATGAGATTTTAAATATTGATACAAAGAATTTTGTTAAAGTGCTTTTACGCAAAAGAACTTTGATTATTGCTAAAGCCATACCTTGAATCCCTGAGCCTGCATTCCTGAGTCTTATCAGTTTTTATTTCGGTTAAGTCTTGTTGAGTACTTTTTTACTCGTGGTTTGTTGACCCTTGTTGCGGTGAGGCTCATGAGCAGATCTGTTTTGGATCGTGCTGCATGACTGTTGTTCAGTGCGATGATGATAAGTAATGTGTGGCCCTTGGGCAGGGCAGTGATATTTGTGTGTTTTGTATATATTATAATGCCACTCCACTACTACGTTTTGTAATAATAATCGAACTTAGTTTGTAAGGTTTGAAATAAATGTTTTGTAAACTAAGTTATTGTAAGACTTCCGCTGATTTACTCTGGTGTAGATATTTGGATAAATGTTGTAATACTGCAATGACTCTGTAATGTGATCCTGCTCGGAAATCGTGGATGATTCGGGGTTCCCCGCGGACACCCGACAGTCTTCTTAAGTTATCGGTAACATATGCATAAATGTCAAAGGTCGTTGGACAGTGACAGGTGCATGTGGGCCCTATAATTTAGGAGGTTCTGCCACAGACAGCCGGCAGTGGGTTCGCTGCCACCCGAGTCGGCAACTAGGGCCCCCGTTTGGATGGTTCCAGGGGCAAGCCTAGGCCTAGGGCCACCAAGGCCATGGCCCTATTCGTGGCCCAATTAGACCAATAATACCTATGTATTTTTTTGTCCTAACAAAAATAGCCCAACACATGATCCATTGGAGTCTCTATGAAGCCACAGCCTCCGTGTCACTCCTGAGTAGGAGTCGTGCCGCTGCCCCTCCTGCCTTATTGCTCGTGTAGTCGCAGGGTCACGTCGCACTACCGCTACTCGTAGCTGCCACACCGGCGTGCTAACCTGTCGCGTGCATCGTTCCGTGCCTCCACCTACCATCCCCACTCTGGCCTCCGGTGTCTAATTGGTCCGCTCTATAGTTTGGCCAGCTCGTTGTTGCGGCTTGTTCGTCGCCCACCTGACTGCCGCCCTGCTCCGGCCAATGGGCCAAGCCCTCGCCACAGCTTGAGCCCTCGCCTAGACACAGGAGCAGGCAAGCAGCCTGCATCACAGTGCAACCCTTCTCTAAAACTAGAAGGTATTTCTCTTTATTATTGTTGGCAGTAGCAGGGCCATGGCCCCTCCCTTCCCATGATAGATTTTGAAGAGCCCAGCTATAGTACACTAGCTCTATACATGTTTGCTCCTGCTAATCTACACAGGTGCGTGCTTATAAGCAAATCTACACATGTGCATGCTTATAAGCAAGCCAAACTGATCTTAACCTCTCACCTGTTGCTCTCCTCCATGCATCAACCCTTATTACTTCTGTTTCCCTTATCATTTGTGCAATCTAGACTCGTAGCCATCTTAGGTTTTCTCGCCATTACAGCATGCACTTTTACAGTGCTTGCAAGGTGGCATTACATATTCTTTTTAGATTTAGTTTGTTTTTGTCACACTAATTTTTAGTACGCTAGTTTAGTGTCATTTAACTATTTAGCACGATCATGAAATTGCCCCCTTGGTTTTAATGCACGCTCCACCAGTGAGCCCATATGACATATGGGTCAATCCTCCCCCTAGAATTGAAGAGGCCCAATAGGGGTTAGTGTAGTAGCTTGTGAAATCCCCCCCCCCCACTGAGGGGCCATTTGTAAATTGTTGTTGCTTATATATAGTGTCCAAGAATATGGGGCAAGGGGTCTCTCTCCCTCCCACTTATTTGCAAACCCTAGCCGCCGCCTCTCTCCTCTCTACTCGCCCTCCCTAACATGTTCAGAACCCAAGTTCCAACAATTGCTAATCTAATTCTCTACTAATTCTTATTTCAAGTTTCTAGTTTCAACCCTCTGTTGAGTTTTGAATCCAATTACAAATCTAAAATCAGGATCCAAATCGTCACTATTTATTTTATTTCTAAATGTTTCATATTATTTCATTAGCTAATGTATGTATTATCTCCTTAGCTATTATACGAGAATAACTTTTTGTTCTATGTGAGACACTCATATATAGTCTATGGTGTACTCTTTCGCTTCTTGCTACTAGAATTTGGCACTAGATGGTTCGTTTAGGGGTGGACTGCCTCGATTTCATGGCCGCCTCCGTACGATGGGAAGGTGGAGGCGGAGCATAGTGGATCGAGCGGCGCGGTTGCTGTGCGGCGACCACCTCAAGAGGGAGCAGTGGAGGATTTGTCCCTTACCAGTTCACTTAACATCCTTTCAAAAAAAACTTCACAGGATCTCCTTTAAAAAAATTCACAAAATTGGTACGTGGACTCCTCATCTTTTTCTTCTAAAATTAATGCCTCCAACCTGGAATATAAAAATATCGAATAGAAATGCTATACAATACACATGTGTTTTAGAAGAAAAAAAAACACATGGATTTTCTCTCTCTCTCCCTCCGTTCTGCTGACGCCGTGTAACGCACGCACGCGTCCTCCGATCCCGCCCACTCCGCAACACACGCACGTGTCTGCTTGCCCGCACCATGCCGCTCGCTGCATCTCGGATGAAGCTGTGCCCGCACCGTGCTTCCAGGTAGGTCTCTCCTCCTCCTCTGCGATCTGTGATTTGTCCTTCCATAGAAAAAAAAATTATTTCTTGTGATGTGTGGATTTATGATCTTGTGATTTGTGATTGTCTGGAGGTAGAAGAAGGCTAGAGGCTGGAGGTAGAAGGAGGGTGGAGGCTGTTGGATCTTAATTCTATGGTGCAAAAAAATTCATGCGTTGAAACTGCATAAAACACATGGTTGTTGGATAGACAGACTCAATATCGAAACATTTAAAATTTATCCTATTATTCTAAATTATAAGGTAATTTAGGTAAATCAATTGGTTCAAAGCCCCAATCACATGTGTACAAGGTAATAAATAGCGGACAATGGATTTATAGCATATTGATATATATGTAGCAGAACGCGGATACGCAGATGCTAAGTTTAAATAGCGACATCCAATGATCATGCATAAATGTATGTATGTATATCATGAGTAACGATTTTCTCCATATTTGTAGCAACTAAAAATAAATTGTTGATATAATAGTGAACATGGAACTTCAAGAATAAATAATTAATTAGATATTTAGTTGCACTGAAAAGTTAATGTCCCGGTCCCATATAACTTGTATTAAGAAATAAACATGATGTTCCCTATTGATTTAGTAACAAGATGTTCCATATTAATTTAGTGGCTCATTATTAATTAATTTTGCAACCAATTATAGGGTCGAGATGACGGACTAGGGGTGAATAGTCATTTCTAAAATTAAACGCGCCGGTTAACCGAAACAAATGCGGAATTAAAACTATCGGTCTAACTAAAACTACACCCCTTTATCTAAGTTCACAAACACCTTATAAAGATCCTAATTAGGCAACAAAGGTACCGAGCTAGCTAGAGCTCACCTAACTAATTCTAGCTTGCAAGGTCACACAAATCTATACAACTAGTACTTCAAGCAATCGGGAGAACTCCTACACAACTAGTGATGTAAAGCGCACAAAGCTCTAAGCTCACTAGCAAAGCTCAATAATAAGACAACTAATGCCAAATTAGAGAGCGTAAATTACTTAGCTACATAAACTAAGCAATGTGACTAACAATGTTACTCAAACCGAATTAGTCACGCAAGGGAGCTACATCTATGCTACATAAGGAAAAAGGTAACTAGCGAGCTACACAAGCTAACTAATTACAAGAGCAACTACACAAGCATAATGTATATGAAAGTAACTACAAGCTTGTGAAAGGGAATGCAATCCAACGGGATGACAAAGATGATACGATGATTTTTATCCTGAGGTTCACGTGTTTGCCAACACGCTAGTCCCCATTGAGACAAGCTCCAAGGTTGCCGCCGATCCTCCTGCTAGCGGTGACCCGCAAGTCACACTCTCCCACGTGGAGTGCTTACCACAAGCTCTAGCACTTGACCTGGTCGGACCACTTGTCGCCCGTCACGTCTCGCTCTACTAGAGCTGCTCTTCGTGGCTCCCGCAGGGTGAGCACAATCCCCCTCACAATCACTTCTCCGGAGCACCGCACAATCTTCTTTGCGTGCTTTGACGGAGACCACTACCAAGCCATCTAGAAGGTGGCAACCTCCAAGAGTAACAAGCACCACCGGCTTGTAACTCGATCACCTAGTGCCACTCGATGTAATCTCTCAATGCAATCGCACTAGAATCACTCACTCGCAATTGATTCGCACTCTTGCAAGCATAAGTGAGTTAGAGGCTCTCCTAGCACTCCCCAAGCATGGACACTAAGTCCCAAGGGTGCAAGCATCTGCCAAGGCCGGCCACACACTCCTTTTATAACCTCAAGGGCTAAAATAGTCGTTACCTCCTTCACTGAGCAGAGTCTAGTCGCTCCTCGTGCGCCACATGTACTAGCCGTTCAAAGAATATCGTTGCTCGCCAACGGCTAGCTCCCGCATGTGCATACTCCTGACCGGACATGCCTAGGTCCAGCGACCGGACGCGCTGAGGCCGAGTCCGGTCACCAACGCGTCTCTACACAACTGACCGAACTCCCCTTTCTCCTATGACCGGACTCGACTCTTCTAGAGTCCAGTCACTTCCAGAGAGGTTCCAGAGAGCTCTTTTGATGACCGGACGTGTCAGGTCATCACTGACCGGACTCTCCTAGCATCCGGTCGCTTCTGCTCACGAAAGAAACACTGATCGGACTCGCAGGTGCTGGCCGGACGCGTCTGGTCGCAGAGTCCGGTCATCGACCTTTCATCGCTAAAACGGCTATAACTCTTAGCTCCGAAGTCCGATTTCAATGATCTTGGATATTTTGGAAAGCTTACTCAGAGGGCTACACATACCACTTGCATATTTAATCCAAAGCACAATGGATCAATGCAGAATTCCAATCCAAGGACCATCCTATAGTTCAGAGTACACCGAAAAACATTTTTCTCTTCTCTAAGTTGATCCAATTCAACTCCAACAACTTCTCCTTTGTAAATGTGCCAACACCACCAAGTGTACACCACCATGTGCAAGTGTGTTAGCATTTCACAAATATTTTTTCAAAGGATTAGTCACTCATTTCACCACACCACTCGATCCTAGCAACGATGCAAAGTTAGATCACTCGAGTGGCACTAGATGACCGATATGCAAACAAGTTTGCCCCTCTTGATAGTACTGCCATCTATCCTAACCCTGGTCATGCACTTCTCTACACAACCTTTGACCGGTAAAATAAAATGCCCTACAAATATACCTTTGCCTTGCGCATTCCATTCCATCTCCTTCAATGTCAATGCAACACATGCACCAACCAATCACCAAATGATATGATCCATTTCATATCATCACGTGACCGTATTGGTTCATCGATATTGACTTCACTTGCTCTTCACCGTTGCCTTGGTCCATCGGCGCCAAGTCATCACTCAACTTGCCCTTCACACATGCAACCGGTCCGTCGAGCCAAGTCTTGTCTTAATCTTCTCCACCTTGGTCACATGACTCCATGTCATGTCTCATATGCAATGAGCTCCTTCATCACATGTGTGAGCCTTGCAACATATCCAAACCATTTCACCTCCATGGCATAGGTTGCTCACACATGATGTACTTGTAGACTAATCACTTGTATATCTCACTCAAACACATATTAATCTACCTAAGGTTGTCACTCAATTACCAAAACCAAATAAGGACCTTTCACCAATGGATCCACTCAGATGGAATGGATAAACTAAAAAGCGGATAGCAGCAAACTTAGGAAATTTGAGATTCAGAATCAACTAGGATTTTAGTAGTTATAGACTTGAGTTGGTGTGCTATTGCAAAGCATGCTATGATATGCTATGCCAAATAGCGCCCACTAAGTTCCAAGGTGATATCTTCAGTTGCTATGTCATAGCGAAGAAGCTTAGTAACAACAAGGCACCCCTATTGCTGTAACGGCCTACGAATACTATAGCAGCCGTTACGAATACTATTTAGTACCTTGCATGTTGTCGGTGTTTTGTAAACCAAGGAGTGAATTGATGAGTGTCACGTTGATCTAGAAAGACGATGGTAGCACTCAAAGACACAAGGAAATTATACTGGATCAGGACGGAGCCCTACGTCCAGTCTCGGAGATAGTTGCGAGTTCGTGTTCCTCGGTTCAAGTGCTCTGAAGTCTTACAATAGGGGTGCGTAAGCGAAGGGATTCAAGGTAAGAGTGAGGAGAACGAAAGCCCGAATGGAATCTCGAGATTTCGTCCCTTGTGAAGGGAGGCCTGGCCGCCCTTATATAGAGTCTGGGGTCCAGGTTACATGTTGATAAATGGGTTCTCCCGACCTGAGTGGTCGAGAGTCCGAGGGAGGGAGAAGTGAGTAAACTTGGCCAGCAATCCATCCCGTCTTGTCATGGCATCACCGCACGTTCAGGCATGGTCATCGTCGTGGTCGCCGTGATCTTGCTCCCCATGCCACGGCGTGGCGTGGCGTGACACTACAGTGCCTATCGGCATGGCGGTGGTTCACCAACTATCCTATGCGCGCGTGGTCTTGTCGTGGCCTTCATCATCGTCTCTTGTTCTCCTAGTGGCGTCGTGACGATAGCGGGGGAGCAGGTGGCTGCTCTCGGGTTGCTAGTCGCCCTTCCGGGTTGTGGTGCCATAGACCTCGATCCTGGGTTGCCAGGTCGAGGCCCCTGGTGACCTGGTTGGTCTTGTGGAGTCGAGGCCGGGGTCATGCGACCCATCCTGTAGCGGGTGGGGTCGTACGCCTGTTTTGTCGGGCTGACTGGGCATTGCAGTGCTGTACGAGATGTCACTGCCCTACGGTGGTGTCTTGTCTATGCAGGGATGGCATCTGCCCCGAGATCTCATGTCCTGAGAGATGGCTGTCCTCTTCGTCTTGGCGGGACAAGTGGAGCGTGCCTGTCTCTGTCAGGGCAGGTGTACTCGGTGGCGTTCGGCCTCTCCCCATCCTTTCCTAGAGGTCAAGACGGGGGAGAGGTCGATCGTGGCTACGTAGCATGCGGTGAAAGGAGAAGGGGGTAGTCGTGGTGGACCGCTTGACTTGGTGTTTGGCCCGGGGCCTGCGCGGTGTAGGTGGGCCGTAATTTCTAGGCCTTGGTTAGCTTGGCCGCCCGAGTGGCTAACCATTCGGTGCCTTGAGACACCTGGGGTATCTTGACCCTGACACATGTGTACCTGTCATTAGTGTCACACTTAAAATATGGTAAGCACAAGTGCTCTCTATAATTAAGGGAGGGCTATATGCGTCATTTGTATTAACTCAAAGTTTGTCCTAAACTTTCTAGAATATCTTATATTTCATGACGGAGGGGGTACCATATTGGGTGATTTTTTTTCTCGACCGTACCACAAGGTACGTATTTAATTAAGAGGAAGAAGAGTTGTTGAATTACAAAGCTAGTGGAAATCCAAGGATTACCGCACTTGACAAATCATCCCTAAAACACACGCAGGGAAATGAAGCAGCCGACGCAAAGAGACATGCTCATGCAGTACAGACTCTTTAACAGAGCTGCGACGTGCGCGACCAAAGAGGCCACGCACAAACCACACAAAGATGACGTAATAACCAAGAAAAAACTACATTGGGCAACACCGATCTAGTCGTGAAGGCTAGACCTCATCGGCGCACAGCTCCACGTTCACTAGATCAGTGGAGAGTAGAGCCGACATCGCGTCACGCTTGGATCGAGACATTGGCTCGGCGAAAACGCTCTGGAAGGTGTCGAAAGCCTCAAATGCCAAATCACTATGCTAGTTGATTTGTGTGCATCAAATACATAAGAGATCTGAATTACATTCTGAGAGCTTGGAAACTTCAATCAGCAGCAACGGAATGGGTACAAATAATGCTTATAAATCCTTATTTAAGATCACAGGCATTATCTATTCCTCGCGGGACCAAGAAGGCAGCAGAGCTTTGCCACGATATGCACGAGGCCACACAGCCTGTGACATCAGGTGTTACTGAACCAAAAATTTTAGGCGTGTGGCAAACAAACCCTTATAATTAGGAGATAGTACAAGCAGGTGTTTTGAAATTTAAATATGGAAACATAAACACATCATCGTTTGAACTTGGAAAGATCAAACACGCGTGACGAAAATAGATCAAAACTGGAATCCGAGATTCAACTATCCGCAGTTCAAACTGGCCAAAGCGGCAAAATAAGCCAGTGACCCAGAATTAGAAAGACGGAACATGCCATCTAATCTAACACCTAAAAACAGTCACAGATAATCTACCAGCCTCCCTAAATCAAGGTGCTTCCTTGTACAAAATTTCACAAGGCGTCGGCAAATGCATCATTGCTGGCCTTGATCTCTCTCACGGTCAAGGCAGAATCAGACGTGCCGAGTTCAGGCCTGCTGATCGAAGCATTCTTCTACTGCAAGGGTTCGCTGATTCGGTGGACAGCAGTTGCCCGAACCCCCCCAGCCCCTGTCGAAAAATAAAGATTTCCACGTCAGCCTCCAGCAAAATGAAGTGGTTCCTTCTATAATTACGTCGGCCATTTCAATGAAACAGTTCAACTAAGAAGAAACGAAGTGACAGAACTAACCGGTGGCAACTCTGAGCTCTTGTATCCGATGCGCTTTACTGTTTGTTGCAATCCTTCCTGGGAAAAAGAAAAAAAGAGAGAAGAGAATCAGACGAAAATGGCCTTTGCATACCAGCAATGCTATTGAGGCAAATAATGACCACCACTTGGAAGTTAGAATGCATTGCTCATGATCCAGGGATCCTATCACTCAAAAATATCAACAACAAATTTCTTCTCCTTGCTTTCTTTGTGACAGTTTGGCATTTGGGTTTGTCATGGAGACAAAACAAGGGGGCTATATTGAAATCATGTTTTAGTTCAATTGGGATTAGGTAGTGCAATGCACTGTAAACGAAATGTACATGAAATTCTTCTTATTCTTATTCTATCTCAATTTGTTTTACTATGTGCACTTCCATGTACAGTAAAAATTTACCAGCACAATGAGCTTTTTATATTGGCCATAATAGTCGTTTACCAAGAAACAAGAAATGAATAGTGTACCATACATATTATCAAAGTATATACCTATAAGATTTATACAATAATAATGTAGGAAACATGACGTGAAGACAAAAAAATGCTGGCACCAAAAATGGGCACACTCACCAGCTGTTCCGGTAGCTTGTCAACCCTTTTTTCTATGAATTGGCAGAGATAATCCACCGCCACACATGAATAATTCTGTTGATAAGATATTTTTAGTCATCATGGAAGAAGACAATAGTTTACTGCACTTAGTTTGTATCATGCATTGAGGAGGAAAGACAATGGAATCCTCTACTTCCACTACTGTATGAGAAATTGAATCTGATCCAAAACACAAAAGCTTGACACTAAAATTGTTGAGTGTTCAACTTGAGAAATTCAATATTATGCCAATACTGCTCCGATAAGGATAAAGTTTACCTGTTTTGCTTCAATTGAATCCATCTTCTCATCCTGCACAACAGATAAATTTATGCTAAGACAACTGGAAAAACTATAAAACCAGTATGAAGCAAATGCAAGTTCAATATAAGCTCACCAGGCCCATAACCATATTTTTTATGTTATCCATGTCTGATCCAATGTTCTTGATTTTCAACTTTGCACCAGTAACCTGAATGAAGAAAAGCGGATATATGAGATTATACACAATACACTAAAGACTCCATCGTCTAGCTCATTCGTATTAGCAGCTGAGTTTGTATAATCAACGAATTATGCAAAAATAACATATTAACATTTCAGTTCACTGTAAGGTTTTGACGGTGTAGGTCAATGTAAATAACTCATGGAAACTAGCTTCACAGTTGTACATACATTTCCAAATCTGTTCTTTCTGTTTGAATGAACATAAAACATCCGGGGTTCTCTTTCAAGCAAAAGATACTGAATTTCAAAGTACCTGATCTCTTATTTGCACCGAAATCTCCTTCTGCTGTTCCAATTTATCATCCACGTGCTGAATGCGCTGTGATAAGTGCTTTTTAGCAGCCTGCACAAGTTGTGGCATTTAATACACTTAGATCATTTGAAAATCCCACAAGCTACTTAAGAAAATTGGTATGAATTCAAACAGGGCAGCATTTTGAAATCCGTGTTGGAGACCCATTTGAATCCTATGCTTCAACCATAGGGTTGATGAAAATATCTAATCATACAGCTATTTTTGAATAAAAAGTGAGATTAAGGCTTGTTTATAAATGAGGACTACAAATCTCCAAAGTTAGTTCAAAAGAATATTACAATTTTTATTTGTTGAGATAATACTTCAGTTAAATTGTCATTCAGCGTCCACCTAATTTACTAGACATAGTTGTGTGGTTCAACACCTAAGTTTATTAGACATAGTTAGGCCTCCATCTGCGGTCCTTGAGTTGCTCTGTTGTTCGTTGTTCATGATTTTTTCAGTGGCACGAGGTCTATTTCAGAATTTAATTTTTAATTTTTGCTTTGGGTGCTTTGTAATTAAACCTTGTTCTTCCTTAATGCAATGAGCCACAACTGTCCTACGCATTCAAGAAAAAAAATAGTAACCTAAATATGAGCATGAAGAGTATCATTATCTATTTCAGAGAGGAATATGTTATCATCCATTTGACAGTAATAGTGAGTACAAGTTGTGGTACTGCTGTCTAGAATATAATACAAATAATGTTCATTCATTCTGAATAGTAAAGGAAAATGAGATAATGACTTCGCTAGGGAAGGGATGCTGGTAGTACTTACAGCAAGAGAGCTCTGCACTTGTTCCAGATGCTTAGTCATGCTTGCAACAGCATTAGCCATATTGCGTTTAGTGACATACATCAAGCTAGAGAAGGAAATTCCCTGAAAGGCAACGGAGAGATTACAGTTAATCAAACAAGCCCTTTTCAATGCTTGTAGACAATCAGAACAGGATAAGCTCAAGTAAATAGCAAATGGCCTAACACAATTTTTTAGCGTTTTTATTTGTCTATGACATCTAGCTATAGGTTTTGGGACTGTAGTAGACTTTATATAGTTCAACAAAAAGGGTAGGACTTCAGAATTAGATCACAGTGGCCGGAAAGCAGGCCACTTGACTGTAGTCACACGCATAGATACTGCAACTAGGAAGAAGAAGGCAAAAGCCAATTTGCAGTTTTTATTTTATTTCTAAAAGAAGAGTAATCGGTATTGTCTGAAAGCATGGGTGTTCAGAACATGCTGATTTACTTAAATACAATGGGATTATATCACTGATGAACGATGATGAATGAAAAAAAAATCAACATCAATTGGGACTTACTTTCCACCACATGTAACAGTAGCCGACTGTCCCTACAGCAGCAGCAGGTACTATCAAAGCTGATCCAGCTGCAAAGAGGTAAAATTATTACTTAAGGAGGGCTTTAATCATGTTGACACAACAGTCCAAATAAAAGATACCGAATTTTACACATAAAGATCTGAAAGAACATTCTATTTGCAGGCTTACTTTAACACATGTTTGTTTGGTACCATATATATTCTAGCAGAAACAGATAGTGATACGCAAAGTAGCGGAATTTCAACACTTAGTTGTCATATAGCAGTAGCGGAGAAGAACAAATAAAAGAGATTTTCAGTTTGTCTCCATGCAATATGACGGTTTAGGGTTTAGTAAAGGATAATATGCATGCATGACGAGCCAATGCATGTTAATTAAGACAGGATTGGATGGTATGTAATGGTAAGACAGGAACCAGACAGCTAGCAGAACAAACAGATTCAAGAGCAGTACGTAGTTGAGAGGTGACAGACCTCCTCCGTTTCCTGTATCCACTTGAATAATAGGTCTTGTCGCGATGTGATGAACCTCATTGGTCAATTTAGCAAGTGCTTTAGCCACCTAAATAAAACAGATTGGGAGCCACAAAAACAGCGTGCTACATTAATTATGCTAGCACAAGGTACACGCATGGCGCGTCTTCATATACAAGCAGAAGCAGGGCGTTGCGCGATGCACGATGCACGCATGACGTACTATGTTAATGTCGTCGTTGACGGCGGCCGATTCCAATCCTGCCCCCTTCTCGCGAAGAGACTCCTGCGAAGACAGCATCATCAGGAAATCAAACGCGGATCAGAATTCAGAGCTGAAAGCACAATGCAAACACGCCGCAGGGTGTAGATCGTAGATCGATCGGAGCGGTGCGCCGCGCGACGCACCTGAAGATCGCGGAGGAGCTCGCCGAGTTTGCCGCTGCGGGCAGCGATGGGGCCGCCGACAGCACCTGCACGATCGATCCGATGGCAGATGAGAAAAAAGAGGAGAATTGGATGAAAAAAAAACAAAGGCACGCGCGTGTGGGCCGTGCGCAACGGCCGAGTGCGGGTTCTAAGCACCGGAAGAGCTAGCTAGCTCGATCTAGTAAATCATGGGGTAGCAGCAGGTCGATCGACGGGCAAGTGCGCAACGGAGTATGGGGCGGCGGCGTTACGCACCGATGCCGACGAGGAGGACGAGGCGGCCGAGGCCCATGCCGGCTTGCACCACGGCCATTGTGCTGCGTGCCCGCGGAGGCGGCGTGTGCTATATCTGGCTGCGTGCCCACCGCGGCGGCGGACAGGAGCTTAGGCGGCGTGGCGGGGGAGGAGCGAACTATAATAAACCCTGGCTTAGGCGAGCGGTCACGGTTATAACTGTGTCCAACCATACATCCAGTAGGGACACGAAGCCTCCTTATATTTAATAAATAATAATAGCTACAATAATAATATTCAGCAGGACGAAGGCACGCGAATCCGACGTCAGCCATACTACCACATTGCGGAAGCATGCATGGTTGCCCGGCGCTGGTGCCTGCCGTCGTTGAAGCCACCGTAGACCAATGCGCCAAGATCCTCTCCGGCCACCAAGTCACCAACCAGCCCTGCGAGTGCGGAACCAGCGTTGTGTCCCTGTAGCCCGCCCCGGTGCAGTACGGTGCAGCATCGTATCATGACGCCTGCCGCCCTGCGGCAGATACGGTGCAGCGCCGTCGCCGCCGGGGCGTCCTCCTGGCCCTTGGCGGCAGATACGGTGCAGCGCCGTCGCCGCCGGGGCGTCCTCCTGGCCCTTCGGCCCTTTCCCTGGAGGCGCGCGCTTGATCGTCCTTTTCTTTAGTTTGATTGACCAAGATCAAGCGAGGAGTTGCCTATTATGACAAACACCGGCACACCAAAAATATTGCCCAGGAGGCCAGGACGGCTATAACCGCTCTTTCCTAGGGAGCTTGTGCCCCTGTGATGGCGGGCACAGCGTTTTTGGATCTGTTGGGATTTTCACCAACGAGATCAGGCAAAACAGCCATCATCAATAGTCGAGGAAAAATACAGAAGCTTCGACACAATAACCCACGTATGTTGGTTTTTACACAAAATTCACTAGACTACACATACAATCTTTTGCCCTGCAGAGGTACGCTACAAAAAAACCCCTCTTTACTGTCAGCAATGCTGGAGGCAAACTACTAGTGCCGGCACCGTAGGCACACGCACACGCATGCTAGCAATTTCACCTAGCCGCAACAGTTGCCGACCTAATAATAGTACATGCCACTAGAATTTCATTCAGTGCCACCATGCCAGCCCAAGAGCTTGAATCTAGTCAGACTCATTGCCAGAATCCACATCAGCTGTAGCTTCACCACGATAGACGGCGGACTCTTTTTCATAACGTTTCTTGTCGACCTGGGCCTGCTGGATGTAAGGCTGCTTGTCTTCGCCTGCTCATGACAAGGAACGTGGGAACCGTAAGCACACAGCTTTTGTTTTAGCTGTAAACATGATGACAAAACATTGCAAAATTTGCCTCACAGATGAAACAATGCTGATACTATTACTCGGATAATATAATGGAGAGTGATCTAGAATATTACTTGACATCTTTTGCCACATCTCCCCAAGCTTCTTTGCAATCTCAGTCGTAGGCAAATCTGGGTTGCTGCTCTTCATGTTCTGCATCATCAAAAATAAACTTTAAACTTCTGTTCAATATCAGTTTCTAGTGTGGGAAGGTTTCTGCTCTACCCTGTCACAAAATATCTAAACGACCTAATATGCTGGGAATTATTAACCAAAGCAACTTACTCCTCGCTCAGCCATTGAGAAATACATGAACGGTGTCATTGCTCTTTTGGGGGCATTAGGATCTTTTTTCTTCTTTGCCTTTTTCTTCTCATGTCCTTCGTCATCCCTGCCCTTAGGCTTCCTTTTCTGAACTGGCTTTGAACTGCTTGCTTCCTTCTTGGATGATTTCTGTGGAGAAAAACAACTGCATATTACATCATGGCTTCAGGCTTGCTGGTCTACAACAACAATAAATTTAAAAATACCTCTTTTTCACCACCACTATCACTAGCATCTGATTCCTCATCACCCGAGTCATCAGTAGGAGATCCACTATCATCCTTATCCGCAACAAAATCTTCATCCTAAAATGAAGATAAATAATAAGTACATAGAAGGGCTCAGTAATAAGATTAACAAGGCAGCATACCTCTTCATCACTTTCATCATCCCCAGCCTGATTCTTAATACGTTCTAGATGTGGATCAACAGCATCATCATCAGTGTCTCGTAGAACATCTGTAACTACACCACTTGCACCTTGACCATCTCCTCCAAGGTTCATTATTTTAATGTTCTTTCCACTAAAAAAAATGTCAAAAAATAAGGATAGGAAAACTTAAGTTTCTGTATAACATGAAAGATGATGAAGGCAATAAAAGGGACAACATACGTGATGAAGTTGAAGAGGTTGTGGTACTCATTCCTTTGAATATTTCTGAAGAGATGCTCTTGGTCATTTTTCAGTTTGACAAGGAGGTCAAAATAGTGAGATGATATACTGGCACCCCCAGCACCATGGCGTTCAAATTCAACAAACTCAATCTGCATTGAGAATGTAATAAACAGCAGTTACTACGAATGGAGTCAATGGACACTGAGAGTTCCTACCACAAATATAAACTGATACCTCCTCATGAAGAATGAGTGTAGGTGGCTTTGGCAGGAAGAAGAAACCCTTTTCAAGCGGATACAACAGTCCATCTTCAGCTTTGAGTGATGATTTAACTGCATATCCATCATGGCAACTTCTGAAAGAACCTGGCCTTGTGACTTTAGCACCAGATAGACCACGAAGGACTTTGGTAAATACCTCATGTATTAGACCCTATGGATATATTGAGAACAGTGTAAGAAAAAGGAATAAGTTAAGTGTAGTTACCAGCAAGTATCGATTGCATACTTGTTAAAAAGAAATAAAAAAAATGACATGAGAGTTGCATAGAACTAGCTACTGACATAGTCCAATAAATGGAAGATTGCCTAAACGGCAAATTTTTCAAGGATTTCTAAAACTTAAGCTCTACATCTTCATACTTGCAAACATCAGCATACATTATTCTTTTAGAAAAATAAAGAAGGTGAAAAGCCATGGAGCCTTAGTTGACCATGAAGAGGGAAAAATTAGCCGCCCAGTAAATTACCACCAAAAGCATGCAATATTGTATAAAATCAGCACATGTATTGACTTAAGAGCACAGAAATTCAGACTATCAATGTTCAATCTTTTTTGTATAATTATAGCAACACATACTACAACCATCCCCCGAAAACCCAAACGTATCTAAAATATTATGGTTTAGCCTTCTGCAAGGAGAGGCAGAACATTACAATTTATCCTGACTGATATTGTCTCTCATAATGCCCAACAAATTCAGATAAAAAATTGCATGGATGAGCATGAAAAAACATTTGGAATAATTAGTATTCCGTTCCTCAATATACATCTATTTTAATATTAGAAGTCCTAGTAAATTAGATCAACTATTTCAATATGGAGAGTAGTAGGTATTAAAATAGTTCTTTTCTCAAATTATGAAAATATAATGGAGAATACTGGAACATGGAATTAAGGAGACAGCACACTGTTGCACAGTCCCTTGATAACAGAAGATGGGCGCAAAATATTAAAGGAACCCTCACTGTCCAGGTTATAATGAAGTATCTGCAGATTTGGATAGGATACATATCAAAAGAGTAATCAAGTGTTTGCTCAGCCTAACTTCACATATCAGCTTCAAATCCAAAACACATTTGGCAAAGGCATAGCACAATTATTAAGAAAGCATAGAAGGCAAGATGCATTATGCTAATGGAAAAAGCTCGCAGGTGACCACAATCTCTCTCAACAGGATACACCATGCTTGAGATGGAGTTCGCCATACTCAGAAATTTTGTTTCGACATGTTAATTTTATTTTAGAAACTAGGATTCAGTCTTCAACTGTAAACAGTATTCTTTCAAATCAACAGACACCACCTTGTAAGATTCCTCAAGCCTGTCCTTGTATTTGTCAACCAACAGCTCTTTACTCAATGCCAGGTCTCTTTCAACTACTGCCTCTGTCTCAAACTATTAAGAGATAAGGGAACAAATTAGTCTATCTATTCAAAACAAATCCTGAAATGAAGTGGTAATATGACTATAACCAACTAAACATTATGAAAAAATTGCAGTGCAATACCTGAATAACAATGTGAGGATACAATGTTTGTCCTTTACGGATTGGTGGATCAAGAGTGATAACAACAAACGTATGAGGATTGTTTGACTGCAAAGCTCAACCATGCAATGGGTTTAGTTACATGTCAGAGTGTAATATTATGCACAACAATAAAGCACAGCTCAACATAGGATACAAGAACAGAACCTTTGGCAAAAGAAAGAGGCGAACGATGCTGCTGTATTGGATTTTGAAATCATTAGCTTGTCCTTGGAGTCGCAGAAATGACAGATGAAGCTCAACACTATAACGTCCTCTGTATTGCCAAAACAAAAAATCGTTAGCTTTTTAAGCTCAACAATCTTGTGTTTCTCATAAGGTAAATTGTTCATATTTTCCACCTTGGTGTAAGAATCGCAATTCCATCAAACGTGACAACTGGTTCTTCAGAAGAACCAACATCAGCAAATTTCAATATAGTCTCCCATAAAATCTACAGAAAATAGATAGGTTTTCATTAGTTACTATTTTGCAACTTCAATGTGCTTCATTTAAACAGTGCTTACTGAGTGAGCTTACGTGAGCCGGAGGGCGATTCTCATCCCCAACAAACTGAGTATTCGAAGTAGGCACATGAAAACTTAAATCCATGAGGGAGTCTTTCTGCAACCATGAGGGATTAAAATGTTAGCACAGTACTATGGCAATGCAGAAAATATGAGTGGATCCACTACAGCTGCTGTCCACTACAAACCTCATTGGCTCCAGTAGTATCATCAACATGAAGCTCTAAGAGAACATCTGTTTTTCCTTGCATCTGGGTTTGTGCAACATCTGCTAGGGATACTTCAAATGCTTGCTTTGAACCAACCATAAAGGTTAGCATGTTTCCTACAGAGGCAAGGGTAACAAACATTAAAATCAAACTGAACATATGTTAAAAGGGGTCCCATGGTAAAATAATAAAAGGTCACCCAAATTACCATCTATATCAATCCCTCCCCAATTGTGGCCACTAACAGAAAGCTGTTTTTCATCTGGTGTGACGCCCATATTCTTTTGTATGAAGTTGGTCAAGCTGCTCACATCCTATGCAAGAAAGGACAAGATCAAATATTTTCGTCAGGTAACAATAAGAGAAATATATTAACCTCACCAATCATCTTTACTGAAAAGTCAAAGCATACTCTCAGAAATGACTGACAATATTTCAAGAAAACCAAATCCAAAGAAAATCTGATAATCCAAATATAATTTTGAATTTTCCATCTTTGAATAACACTGCATACAGAATCATGAACACTATTCCTTCAAATATTATCTATAGGTAAGTCTTAACTACATAATAGATACAGTATGTACAAAAGACAGCATATTCTGCAAGACTTGTTTATGACAGGCATACCAAGTGGCAGTAACTGTTCACCTTAATTTGAACAAGAGTTTGCTTTAGTGAATATAAAGATCGAACTGCTCATGGTTTAATCAACACATGAAAAACATATACCAAAATAAGATGTCACATATAGCAAGGCAGAAACTATTCAGTTTCACAGCAGAGTAACTTGGGCAAACTAAGCATTCTCCTTTTCCATGATCTAATTCACATTAAAGCGATATTCATTATAATCATATGCCATATTAAGATAGAAAATCTGGTCAGCAATGTGAATTTCCAAATTCTAAGAAAACTAGACAAAGCTAGTGCTACTTTTAACTGTATAAGTTTTGCATCAACAAATATATCCTAATTTTACTGAGAAATGTATCCAGATTCAAGTGTTCTAAATACACAATTCTCTAGATGCACCAGCCTCTTTATTTCCATTACCAACACCATTAATAAACCACATACTATTAAAAGGCTGGGGACCTGTTCACGGAAGCCAATAAATCTGTAGAACAGGCCATCCTTAATCCTGACTCCAAGCTGATATGCTCTGGGGACTTTCATCCAAGTAACTGCGGTTACATCAGCTTTGTCGATCTCAATGGTCTTTCCTCCACCTTGTCTCTTCCATGCAAGTCCACCAGAATACACTTTAAACTGACCAGGGTTCTGCACAGGTGCAAGGGTCATGACAGTATGTTAATATTCTAAACGTTCACAAAAAGTAATAAATTGTATACCATTCAAGAGCAGCAAACTGCCAAACACAGGTGCAGAAACAGTAATAGATCTTGAACGGAAGGAATGCAAAACATTTAATCTCAGGATTCATAAGTATAGGTATAATACCAAAGATGGTCAGGCGTCAGATAAGATTATTACTAGATCATTTTCCAATGCATAAGTTGTGAGAGTGCTCCATGTATTATAGGATCTAGGTTAGGGCAAGCATTGTTTTGTACATTAAGATAAGTACACAAAAGATATCGACAACATGGTTAATTGTGTCAATGGAAACACAATAATTTGATAAGCACAGAGAGACTGTGCTTTCTTTTGGCGTACAGAGAAGGGGAGCCTACAAAGGCATCATGTTGTATTGTATTCTTCTTGTAAGCTTAAAAAAAACGGAGAAGAGATTTGTAATTTCCTACTAGTAGATATAGGCGTCCTTGTATTCTGCAGCTGTCAAGCCTAGAAAACACTCTAGCCCCCAAACCCATAATCTAAGGTTTCGCATGAAAACCTCGGCACAAATTGGCCAAACCCAGGCCACAACAACGAAATCCAACAAGTCAGTGAGGAAACGCCCCCAACCAAGCACCTGAGTCAACCAAATGGAGCAGAGAAACAAACCAAAGCGAAATTTGGCCTAAAATACGGCACAACCCCTAAAACCCGACCAATACGCAGCCGCAGCTAATCGTCGGGGGAAAAATGGGCTAACCAGTTAAAATCACTAGCTTATCAGAAGTTCGCCAGCCACGACGTCATCTCACGGACTCACGATATCCTATTTTCGGACCAAACCCTAGAGTCGACCAAGCGGCGGCGGAGGCGGAGCTTACCGTGCCACCGCGCCCTCCGAGGAGGATGTTGTTGAAGTGGTGGCCGTCCGTCATCTCCGCCGACGCGGCACCTGGGGCCGAATGCTTGCTATCTCCCGCGCGCCGCCTCTACTCGAGCTCCGCTTCTCCGGCGAGGCCAAGTCGAGAGGCGCAGCTTGCTTCGCAGCGGCTCTGCGGTGCGGAGGCGGTAGAGGGAGGCGCGCGGCTCAGCGAGGGCTGTTGTTTGAGAGCCGCAGCGAAATTGGTTGCCATCTCACTGACGTTAGTTATATAGAGAGCCGCAGCGAAATTGGTCGCCATCTCACTGACGTTAGGGTCCCACCTGTCAGCAGCCGCCCGGTAGAGGCTCCTGGAAGTGGGGCCCGCATGTCAGTCACGCTTCCGCGCTCCCTTCTCGTCCCTTCTCGTCCCCACTTCTCCATTCCCCTCGCGGTTTGCGCATCCTCTGCCTCCCTGCATCTCTCTCTGCGCTCCTGCCTCCTGGTGCTCGGCCATGGCGGACTATCACTTCGTGTACAAGGACGTGGAGGGGAGGAGCACAGAGTGGGACGACATCCAGCGCCGCCTCGGGAACCTGCCTCCGAAGCCGGAGCCCTTCAAGCCGCCGCCCTTCGCCCCCAAGGTCGACGCCGACGAGCAGCCCAAGTTAAAGGAATGGCTCGACGAGCGCGAGCCCGAAGAGCTTGAGGAACTCGAGGACGACCTGGACGACGACCGCTTCCTCGAGCAGTACAGGTAGGGCCTCTCCGTAGGCTCGATCCAGTCTGCAGTCTGATTGCTGATCCGTGATGCTGTCTTTTCCCCGTCTGTTATTAGATGCATCTTAAGAAGCTTTAGTGCCTACCGCGTTTGATTGATCTGATCTGACTAGCGTGGTTAATTGGTATAATTCGTGTGCTTCTGATAGGAATCTGATGTCTTTCTATTGTTGATCCGGATTCCTCGCAGTAGTCCGGGCTTTGGATTATTCAATGCGTTTGCGATTCGTTTGGTACAAGTGGGAATTTATTGTGACGATTTGATGTAATTCGATGCCTGCAGGAAGATGAGGCTCGCAGAGCTGAGGGAGGCCGCAAAAGCCTCGCGATTTGGTAGTATAGTTCCCATCACTGGCTCAGACTTCGTGCGAGAGGTGTCTCAGGCACCATCAGATGTTTGGGTTGTGGTCTTCCTCTACAAGGATGGGTAACTCTTTCTTCACAGTTCACTGCATCCTTTTGCATGTTATGTCAATGATTATGCATGGGAGAACAATTCTAGGGTTTATTTTGTATGATTCGACCAAACAGCTCTGGAACCAGATTGAACTAAATTCAGACTTTGACTGCACTTTATTTTTAGTTGTGTTGGTTTTCTATAGAAAGTTGCCTGAAAAGACTAGGCAACTATGAAATTTGACTATGGTTGGCTGGATATAGGAATTCTGATACTTGTGCTGTGCGTCATTGGCTCGTAGCCAGACATTTTATTGCTGTGAAATAGGTCCCAGCAGCTCGTACCTTCGATATATATGATCTGTGAACATGCTTTCTTTTTCTTCTTGTCGAACGCGCTGGAGAGTTGCATGCCTTTTCATTGATAGATAGAAAAAATGGTCCGATTACAAACCGATTCCACGGGGTTGCGTGAACACACCCATTTAAACAATACATGCAGCCGCTACTAGCAGTCGCCTACTCAGCTCGCTCTAGCAGCACACGCGGCCTTCGCGACTGCCATGGTCTAGAAATGTGCTTAATCGCTTGCCTCTTTGATTACTGCCGAGACCGACGGTGTGATTCCATCAAATACACATTGGTTTCTTTGTTTCCATAGAGTCCGCGCCAGGAAGAGCACCAGTGAATTGAGGCCCTTCCTCGCCACCTTTGGATCCCTATGTGTCGCCTTGCACCACCATGTTTGGAAGCTGTCGTGCACGGACGGTGCTAGTGCTTGTAGGCTGTGGGCAGTGGACCAAACCTGGTGGGAGAAGACTCAGGTTGACATGAGGTGCTCAATTCCTTCCTCCTGGGTCGCAAAGTGGGCAGCAAGATGAGTGCATCAGACCGTGATGTGTCAGTCTATCCGCCGTCCAGCATCTGTTGTGCCCCGCTAGCCACAGGAAGAATTTCAGCGAAGCGGCAGCCAAGACTTCCAGAGTTGCTTGCAGGGTTCAAAGGAGGTGGAACTGACAAAGAAGTGAGCATGCTTTCATGACCATATAACAAATAGATAGCTTGGCAATTCTTGGATTTAGTGGACATTATTCTGTTGATTTGTCCACCACTTTAAGCTGTAATGTAATTAGTTGATTGTCATGCTGCAGTTTTTCAGCATGTAGGATCTTCCATGAAATTGTTGCTCTTTTCTGTATGATGTTTTACTGCTTCCATGTGTTGCTTGCATCAAAATTGTACAGAAAGGATATCTGAATTCATTGGAGTGTAATGAGCTCCATACATGATCTGATGCATGAAGCATGATGTTCTTTAGTAAATTGTGGCGCTTATCGAATTCTATGAATCTGATGACAGGATACCTGAATGTGGATTGCTTCAGAATTGTTTGGAGGAATTGGCTACAAGATACCCAGCGACAAAGTTTGTTAAAATTATCTCCACAGACTGCATCCCCAACTACCCAGATAGGAATGTTCCTACAATACTGGTGTATAACAACAGTGCTGTCAAAGGGACTTATGTTGGTTTGCAGAAATTTGGTGGAAAGAGATGCACACCTGAATGTAAGTTACTACTCGTATACTGCAAATTAGTATTCAGTATCTGCTTTTCCTGTTAGTTGAGTGATTCCAGTTGCTCGAATTCTATGTGCTGTTGATTGGTCTTTTTTGAGCTCACACCTGTAAATTTATGAATGGCATATTGGCCTATGCCATTTAGCCCCCAAAATCCGCTTCCTTTTGGATATACCACCTGAACTTCCTTAACTAAAGCAAAATATTTTGACCTTCAGGTGATAATTTTTTTTAAAAAAAAAATCAATAGTAAACAATTCATTATGACCTGCATGCCTTAATGCATACACTCCCCAGATCCAGTCTTGATTTGTCTGCGTTGTTTCATGTGTCAAATATTTCGGTGGTGTTTGTCTAAAATAGCAGCATGCTGGTTCCCAGTTATACATTAGTCTTAGCATATCATTGATCCTTTTCTGTAATAAGAAATTAGAGAATAATCTTTCACATTTAGATTACACTAAATTTATGGAAGCTTTCCTTTACCTCAACATCGTTCCAGAAATTCTTTTCCCAGCGATATACTTGGGTTTCATCTATTTACGCCAAGTCACTGTTATGTTCCTTTCAGCTGTTGCATTAGCCCTTTGCCAGTCAGACCCGGTACTGAATGATGGGCATGGTGGCAGCGATTCATCTCGGGACAATGTCATCGAAGGTGTTCGCAGGAAGTTCATAGAGAAGGTTGTGGCCCAGCATGAAGAGCGGGAAGAAGAGGATAGTGACTAAGCTTATACTTTTTGTGTTAGTTTTCCTCAGCTGGCAGATCCAATTTGGTTCCAACGTTTACTGATTTTATTATGTGATTTTGTGGGTGAAATTTGCCAGAGTTTTCTGGTTACCAGGTTGTGCGGATGAAGCCTTTAATCCGGATCTTGTTGCCTGGTTTTGCAGTTAGAGATGTGTGAATCATAACTGTATGGGGCCAGCAGAATCTTTGTGTTAGTAACCTTTCAGCTGTAACATAGCTCCATTATCTTGTTTAAGAGATCAGAGATTATTAGTGCACTTGTATAGCATGAGAAAAGATCCACCCAAACCTTTGCATCCATAGTATTTCACTATCCTGAACATTTCTCGACACAAAACATTATAACTAAAGTTATCTAATTTGTGTATATGCATGTTTATGATCCTTTGTGAATCAGTTAAGAGTGCAATTTGTGGATCCCGCAAGCCCACGAGGGGTTCGTAGCCAGGCTTCCTGGAAACGAGCGGGCGTATGTGGCTTCCACGGTGCACCGAATAAAACCTGCCTTCAGCGTCCACCTGCTAGGGTTATTGCTCTCATTCACCACTCCACGCGTTGCTGCTCTCTCACTCTCTCCCTGTTCCTTCTCTACCGCTGCTGGGGTTCCCAGAAGGTCGTCCCCCCCTTCCCAAGTGCTCGTAGGCGAGTAACTGAGGACGCGAACCAGAACTCTTTCTATTTGCTTGTCCTTGTAACACAAGTCTTTCTATTTATTCAGATCCAATTGTTTCTTGTCTGTTCTAGTGTTGGTTATGACTGGATCTGTTGACTAATCCAGCTTTCCTTTGTTACACTTCGTGGTTTTTGCTTCTCCTCTGGCATATATTTACTTGATTTTAGTGCCGAGTCTTAGGGAATGGTCGATGATTTTTCTAGATCTGGGTGACGCATGTCGCAGTCGATCCCTTGTTTATAATCTTAAATAGGGATTTTTCATACTCATGCACCGACGGCCATACTAATGAGCTTTGCAATGGGACCAGGCAATCAAACACACCCATATTCAACACAAACCTTCCATTTCTTGGATAGAACCATGAAAAATCCACAAATATACTCATGAGTTTTTTGATAAAAAAAAGTGTGAAACGATGCACACCTATAGTACATCTACAATGTTATAAAAAATGAGATTCAAACTTGTTTTTTGTGAAATTCATGACTTTGTCTTTTTACATATATGCAATTAAATTTGTCATTTTCGTATAATTTTTCTAGATTGAGTTGAATACAAAATTTTATGACAATACACATCTATAGATGTGCATCGTTTCAGTTTTTTTTTAACTTTCAAATTAGAAGTTGTTCTGACTTTTTCAGATATAAAGTTTTTACTACATATGTATACATATATAGATACATAACAAAAACTATATATCTAGAAAAAAATCAGAAGAACGACTTACTTCCTTTATTCCAGAAAGAATGCAATTCTTAATTTTTGATGAGTCAACTGATTTAAACTTTGATCAAAATTATATAAAAACTACTAAAATTTATGATACAAAATAAGTATTAACCAATTAATTATAGAATATATTTTCATAATTGGAGACGTAGATGCTAATATTGTTTACTATAAATTTGGTCAAACCGGAGTTAGCTTGACTGTCACGGATCCTAAAATTATATTATTTTTGGGATAGAGGAGCATAATTTAGGGCAAAGTATATATTTACAGTTTTACTTGATTTTCATCAAAAAAATACAATTTTTACACAGACTTTCCCGTCTTAAAATAAGTACATTTGTAGCGTTTTAAATTTGTTCCACAATACAAGTACTTTTAGCTTATATATATGGACTACATTATGCTATTAGTTTCTTTATTTTCAGCGTGTGATCATTATTATACGTTGATATACTTTTTTATATATAATTATATATAAAAAAGTGTATTTGTTTAGAGTTTTTTTTAGGAATATTTATTTAGGAGGGAGAGGGACCGAGGGAGTACATATTTGGCTGGCTGGCTATGTATGCTTTTCATTTCAACAGGGAAATGTATGTTCTCCAAAGCTTTCGACGTACAGGGATCGACGGGAATCAGTGCTACGAGCGTCTCTGACGCGAGAGCGGGACGATCGGCCTATGCCGGAGCGTACTGTAGCTGCCACCAATGGCTAGCATTAGGACCCCAAAAGATCTGAGAATTTTTTTTAAATAATATTTTTTAATAATTAACTGCGAATGTAGCATTTGATTAAAAAGAATTGCAAATCTAGTATCCTGTCGGCCATTGGATAGCCGACTGGACGACTATCGGCTTCTGGAGCGCCAACAGAATCCGATCGGCCGTCCAGCGGCCGCCATGCTGCTATCGGCGCCGACAAGCCAGCGTCGGCTGTCATGTCACCCCTATCGTCAGCTGAGACGCCGACACGATACCTATCAGCTTCCCAGTGGCCGACAGGATGCTATAAGAAAAAAATTTCAAGATCTGATGCATCTGCTTAATATATATAGTTGCATATATAATTAATTAGTTAATAATAAATAAAATGCTATAGCAAATAGCAGTACATTACATGTATATGTTGTGGAACGACAAAATCGTATGGGCGCGGTGGATGGAAGAAGTGACCGATATGGGTGGATAATGGCGGCGGATGGCGAGAGCGTGCGCGCGAGCACACCGCATGCACTCGTGCCGGCCGGACACGGATCGATCGGAGCCATCGAGTTGATCAGTAAATGCCTGCCCAACCAGCGGAGTCACCGATCAGATCGTCGGAGACGCACGCCGTTGGAGCAGGGCATGGGCATGCACACGTACATGTACTGCAGCCCCCCCGAGACCTAGGGGCGCGCCATCCATGTGGATCGATCGGCAATAGCGAGGGCAGCGCTGTTGCCACTACTTTTACGTACGCGCGTGAGCTAGCGAACCATCCCTCGCACACCTGACGCGTCGTGGGTCTCCCCTGTCGTGTCTCCTCTTCCCCGCCCCGCCCCGCCCACGCGACGCCCCAGCCCAATCCGCTAGCCCTTCGGCGAGCCGCGCGCCACCAGCTCGCCCCGCAGCCCACCGCGTCCGCCTTCGCACCGCCCCACGCGCGACGAGCACGCCCTAGCGCCCCATGGCAGCACCCCCGTCCGCTAGGCCCCCGGCGAGCCACGCCCTCCCCCAGGCGAACAACATAAAACGCTCGAATAAAACATTTGCAACAACATGAATCAACTGCTGAAACATTTGGAACATATTATTACAACATTTGTGTGAAGCATATGAAACAACGCTCGAATAAAACACTTGAAACAACATGGAACAACTGCTGCAACATAAGACTGAAGCAACTGAAATATTTGGAACATATTATTGCAACATTTGTGTGAATCATATGAAACATCCAGATCAGAACGATTGCAATATACGTCTAGAAACATGTGAAACATTTTGAGCAAATGCTTGCAACATGCCTTTGAAACACTTGCAACATGTGCAACATCTCCCGATCTACTTTTGCAACATCCATATGATTTAACTGCAACATACCTCTGAAATATCTGAAACAATTAAAACATACAATTGCAACACAGGGAGAGCCTGGTGCGCGGAGCGCCATGGCCACCATATCTGAGGGCGTTGGGAGCTCCTTGTGAGTGAGGACGTTGGTGTCAGGAGAGGGGCGCCGCCAAGGTGGGGGAGGAGGATGCTAGGGTAGGGGAAGGAGTCACCGGGGTGGGGGAGGAGGACGCCAGGGTGCGTGAAGGAGCTGCTGGTGTGGGAGAAGGCACCGCCGGGGTGGGGGAGGAGGATGCCGCGGTGGGGAAGGGTGCCGACGTCGGCCAGGGAGGGAGCCGGCGGAGCACGCGACGGAGAGGAGCGGGCCGCTGCCGGTCATGGAGGGAGCAAGCGACACACACGATGGAGAGGAGCGGAGCGCTGTCAGCTGAGAGGAAGAGAAATGCATCCGTTCTCAACGATGGAGAGTAGTTTTAGATGGGCCATGAGGGGGGAGCGGGCCGCACAGCTCCGTAGGCCCACAGGAGGCGTGTCCGGACGGGACGGTCGCCCGTATCCAATCATTATCGAAAGAAAAACTGACTTTATTTTATAATGACGTGTGTCGTGACACTATTACGGATTTTCAATGCATGGAAATGATGCTAGGTGTCGTGGCTGCAGATATAACGTTCCTGGCTTTTGCAATGCCACGGTGATGGTGATCTCAGAAAAGTTGCCCAACAAACACACTAGAGCAGAGTAATAAATAATTTAGAGTTTTTCCTTATTTCACAAAAAATACAGTTTTTACACGTACCCTGTCTTAAAATTTTTAAAAAAGCATTTAAAAATTCTTCCACTGTAAAAGTACTTTTAGCTTATGGACTACAAATGCTATTAGTTTCTTTATTTTCAGCGTGTAATCATTATTATACGTTGATATACTTTTAGAATTTTGCTATTTATCTGTTGACAGATTTCTTTGTGCTAAATCTGTCAGATTTATGTATGTTGGATTATGCTCTAAGATATGTGTTCCCATTTCACGTGCCTGAACCTGATTGCTTCTGCTGGGTTTCAACTCTAGCCTACCCCAATTTATTTGAGACTTAAAGGCTTTGTTGTTGTTGTTGTTGTTGTTGTTGTTGTGTATATGTGTTCCCATTGACTTTACGCTTTAAGGATACGTGTTCCCATTGTGCTAAATTTGTTCGTGTGTTATTGGATTTTTGTTCTGCATACCCGTTAAGTGATCTTTGGCTAGTTTTGTGAAATTTGATAGACTTGTTGATACACCTATCTGTCAGATTTTATAATGTCCTGAAAAACAACAGATTTTGACAGCCCAAATCTGTCAACAGATGGATAAACAGGCCTATAATTATATACTAAAAGTGCATTTGTTTTAAGGTTTTATTTAGGAGGGAGAGGGACCGAGGGAGTAATATTTGCCGGTCCATCACGCAGTCAACAGCATGCAATCGGTACGAGGCAGCCGTGGACCCGTCGATGTTGCGGTTGGAGTTCCATGGCGGCGCCGCACCCAGACTAGACCGGATGGTGCAGGTGCCGTGTGGAGCGCGATGACGAGGTCGCGACGGCGCATTACGTTCGGCAGATCTCGGCGATCGAGGCTGTGCGACGTTGCCGACGAGGCTCGTCCGCTGGCCGGCGCACGGCGCGGTGGCGGCAGGCCAGGTGGGGAAACCCAGGGATCGGAGAGGTCACGAATTGAAGAGCGGTGCCGTGATGCGGTCGCACGGTGTCCTGTCCTGTAGCGCGACGCGTACGCGTTTGCCCGGCTCGGGCGTCAGGGTGGGACAGGAGGAAGGCGCCGTCGATGAACTCAACGCTACGATGGCCACGACGTGTGTGTGTCACGGGCACGGGTGAGACGAGCTTTGCGTGGGCCCGGCGAGCTCAAACCGGCACGCGGCGCGCCGAGGCGATCGAGCGCGGGCACACGATGCGGCCGAGACATAATAACGTGAATGTCACAAGTGCAAACACACATTTCTTCTGAAGTCCCGGTCAGTTATTTAAACAACTAAACACTGAACAAAAAATGGACAAAACAGTTACTTTACGGTGTTTTCTAGTCGTGTTTGTTTAGAACGAAAGTGGTAATCGTGCACACGTGCACGTGCACGGTGCGCGCACTACATGTCTCCGCCTCTCCGGTTAAATTAAAGTGTTACTAGTAGTATAGTATCGGACAAGGCATTAGTATAATGTCAATTGTAACTTGCAGGCTTATATTATACACCGGTACTTTTAATACATTGCTAGTTACTTTCCTTTCGAAATTGGCTTTTCTATCTAAAAAGCAAAAAAAAAATGGTGCATCACCCTTGTGGTACGGTACTCCTAGTCCCAAGCCCAAAGCACAAGCACTCTCCAAAAGTCTCATTTTTTTTACCCACGGGGGAGTCTCTCAGAGACTCTTAGGGCCTGTTTAGTTCTCCCAAATTCCAGAATTTGGCACTATGCAAAAAGAAGATTCCCCGTCACATTAAACTTGTGGTACCTGCATGGAGTACTAAATGTTGACGAAATCAAAAACTAATTACACAGTTTGGTTGTACTTTACGAGATGAACGTTTTGAGCCTAATTAATCAAAGTTTGGATAATTATTACCAAATAAAAACGAATAAGCTACTGTAGCTACAGTGACCGTAGAATCTGGCGGCGCCGAGTTGGTGTACCAACTAAACGTGGCCTTAAGAAGAAAGGTGAGGCGCTGCGCCCTCGAACCGCGTGCGGGCAGCCTGAGCCAAGCTAGGAGGTGCTGCGTGCCAAGCTAGGTCTGCATCGATCACCCATGTTCACTGCTTGCTAACTGGAGGTGCTGCGTGCTGCCAGCGATGGCTTCAGAGCATCAAGTCGGTCAGCAGGCTAGGACGCCGGGATCAACAATTGGGCTGGACCCTGTCGCTGATCCATGGGCGCCGACCTAGTATTGGCACTCCCCCCAAACGTGGCCACGTTCGTTTGCTGCGGGAATTTGCAAGGTGGGCCATGCGTGAGCATGTTCAGTGGGCTGGCCTATGCGCGACCTGCGCAGCGGGACAGGATAAAATCATCCTCGAGCTGCAAAGCGGGCGGGCCTATACGCCGAGGCCCGAGGCACGATGAGTGCAGATAGAGTTTTTGTACCACCTCGCCAACTAGTTTTCAGTTTTCAGCCTATTTCAATTTATTCTCCCTCACATAACACTATTGAATTAGCCGAAACCAGCTTATATACCAGCCGAACAGGCTAAGAAGCCAGCGCAATACATGTCGCTTGTGCTCCTTCGGCTGATTGGGCCGCCTGGCCTGGTCGGACTCCCTTGTTGGGTTTGAGCTTCGGGGGCTCCCTTATTAGGTTGAGCCTGACTAGGCTGCTGGCCCTATTCAGACTTGAGCACCAAATTTTTTTCACTCACAATTATTTTGGTTATTTATTTATTGATTGAAATCTCACAATTATTTTGGTTATTTATTGATTGATTGAAATCCTACAGTTCTTGGCCCTATTAAGACTTGAGCACCAATTTTTTTCTCACAGTTATTTTGGTTATTGATTGAAATCCTATAGTTCTTTTGCCTTGTATAATAAAATCCTGTAGCACCAAATTTTGTTTTGACAATTTTCCCTTCACAATTCTTTTGCTTTGTGAAATTATATGATTCGTTTCCTCTAGAGAATCGTAATAATTGGGCCGAATTTTGGGCCAAGGATTGGAATATGACATCATTGTTTTCTGGATCTTCACCTACAATGAAATATATATGATAATACAATATTTAAAAAATGTAGATATAAGCAAAAGGTAGTGGGCAGGTCACTACCTTTCTTCTGAGCACCCTTCTTCTTCTTCTTCTTCCCTGCCTTCTTTTCAACATCATTTTTAAAACGTGTATTCTTTGGACCTTTTATTACTTGAGAAATTTTAAATGATATTTACACCATTTAATGGTTCTCGGATACTTTGATTTGGAATTGAAGGAACCTCGTTGGATTTTTCATGCATCTCACTTAGATAAGTATCCGCTTGCAAGTTATGTATGGCTTTTTCGGCACTTTATCAAGAAGTTCTTTTGATAGCGAACACTTCAATGCAAGAGATGTGGCCTCTCAAGATATAAGTGCTGCATATATTTTCAAATCTTCCTTCTCAGTCATGGAAGCGGCAGCGACGGCGTTCAACAGCCGCATTGGTCTAGGGCTGAAGGCATCGATTTTATTTGTCACACGATCGACACGACATGACAACATGCAGATGCAGCACGGACTCAGTGGGTGCATGATTTCAGAAACGCTAATATAAGGCACGACCGCACGAGCACACGCACCAGGATGCAAACCAATCGGAGGCCCACAACGTACACTAGTTTTAGTCATGCAATTATACAAACATGCTTTTGCGATCCATTAAAAATAAAGTTGTCCTAATTGGGGAGAAAGTAGCTAGGCTATAAATTCGGGACTATCTAGAGCAGGGATGATCCCAATTCAACATCATTTGTAAAAGATTAGCTTCATGTATTGTTTTTATCTCAGCTGGTATATATGAACTGTAGATAGGGATGCAAGCGAGCTTGTTCAGGAGCTCACAAATATACTTAATATTTGCAGGTAGCTAGGGATGCAAAGCAGGCTTTCTGTATCGGAATTGATATATAGGGGGCGTCTGGATCGCACCCGACTCGAGCCGAACCAACTCACCCGCCTCCCTCGCTCCTCCTTTCCTCGAGCCACACTCCCGCAGCGCTCGCGCTCCCATTCTACTGCTGCGTCCGCTCGCCCGCCGTGACGGACACCCCGCGCCGGCGCCGGCCGCCCCGCCCGCCTGCCAGCGCTCCCTCCCTCCCTCTCCCCCTCAGCGACCTGCTACCCCGCGCCCCAGTGATCCGGCTCCCGCTACCCCCACCGGAGATGAGGACGGTGGCGGTGGCTCCGACGAGGTAGGTTCTAGATCTGAGCCTTCCTCCTCTTCCTCCTCTTCCCGCTCCTCTGGATCTGAGCACCCCTCCTCCTCCTCCTCCTCTGGATCTGAGCCCTCCTCCCTCCTCCTTCTCCTCCTCTAGATCTGAGGGACGTGGCGGTGGCTAGGGTTCCGGCGAGCTCTGGGGTCCGGGTTGTTTCTATACGTTTTTTCTGTTGTTTCTCCCGTGTTGCAATGTGTGTTTTGGGATGTTGCAACATATGCTTTTTGAATGTTACAATGGGATTTTTGGGTCGTTGCAACAGATGTTTTTGCGATGTTGCAGTACTACTGCTTGAGATGTTGCAGTACATGATTTTCGATGTTGCAGTACATATTTTTTCGATGTTGCAGTACATGTTTTTTCGATGTTGCCGTACATGTTTTTCGATGTTGCAGTACATATTTTTTCGATGTTGCAGTACATATTTTTTGTTGTTACAGTACATATTTTCCGATGTTGCAGCGCAGGTTTTTCAATGTTGCACTACATATGTTTGCGATGTTGCAGTATTTACAATCCGATGTTGCACTACATAGTTTTTTCTATATGTTTTTGCAACGTTGCAGTTAAAGTGTTCATGCTCTTTTTGGGATAGGGGCGCGGTGGGGGAATGGGGTGCGTTGGGGAATGGGGGACAGGGGCGTGGTGGGGGCGGAGGACATGGGTTTCGTTCTATTCCGTTCCCTGCGCGCGAAGGGCGGGCGGGGTTTCATAAGGCACCGGCGTCCGGACACGCGCCTTATGTCCGGGCGCTAGAATCACCGTTTCTGTCTCATATAGGATTAACGTGGAATATATAAATTCGGGCTCCCTAATTGGGTTGAGCTTCGGGCTCCCTTATTAGGTTGAGCCTGACTTAGGCTGCTGGCCCAATCTAGACCTGAGCACATTTTTTTTCTTTTATAAATTTTTTCGTTCACAATTATTTTGGTTATTGAAATCCTAGTTCTTATGCTTTGTATAAAATCCTAGCAGTCCTCGCCAGTTCAGGCCAGACCGACAATGGAAACATCGGTTGGTGCCTCCGTAAAGGTGACAGAGAGCCTTTCCCGAAGAGTCGATTGGCTCCGCGTAGTCAAGCTCATGGAACCGTGGTGTACAGTGACCCAATCAGCCAACCAGGAATCTTTTTTTCTTCCTGTTCGTGCACGAATGGCCGCAGGCAGGGATCCTGCTGCCCCACAGCCCCACTAGCTTCTCCTGCCCTACTGCCTCCGATCCTCCTGCTCCTTTGCTCTAGAGTGGGTCAGCTCAATTTCGGCCTCTAGCAGCATGGGGTCTGCACGACATGGGACATGGCTTGGCAGTTTGCATACGACCTCAAACTCCAACAGTTGTCATATAGTTTTTCATATAGATGTTTAAAATCAAGCACGACTTATTTTTTATATATGTTGTTATAGTTTTTTTGCATTATTGAAATTAAAAATCTTCTTCAAATGCTAGATTTGAGTTTCCATTTAAATTGTTGGCGCCAAAAAAATACAAAAAATAATGGTTTAGAAATTAGTATATTGCAATGTAATACATGTGCTCAAGTTAAATTCAAAATTTCATAACAAAGCTCATGCAAATATAATTGGAAGCATCCATTTTGATAAGAAAATTTATATTTCACTTAAAAAAACAAGGGATAAACATAACAATTGGACTTGAGAGCTAGCGCAAGAATACCAATCTCCCTAAATAGAAACATAATTCTTTATTAGTACTAGGTATATAAAAAATACTAATACTTGCGATGCTTAATAAGTATTTCTTAATTAATCGTGGAATATATATATTTTATAATAAGTATATCTAGCGATACAAATAATGATACTATTTACATAAACCTAGTTAACTTGAGAAAGTTTTACTCCTCCAAGAGTGTGATTTACATTTTTCTGGAACGAGGGAGTAAGGTTGTATCGAATGCTTAGAAAAAAGTAGTTAATATCATTTTTTTTTAAATTTAGTTAAATTCAAAATAGTTAGACTTTGTGCAGATCTAAAATTACACTCCTTTTAGGACAAAGACAATAAACTAGGTAGTAGCTTGCTACGAGCATCATCACATCTTTGTTTCTCAAAATATATGAGCGAGTTTTGTAAGCCTTATTGTAACTACTGGAGTACGGATGTCCTATGAGATCTTTGACTAAATTGCTTTCTAAACTCGTCTCATTTGGATATATTACATGTTATTTCTAATTATTTATAACATCAAATAAATATACTTTAAAAATATATTATATGTTATTTCTAATTATACTAAATCTTAGTGTCATAAGTCTTATTGATCTTTTTTATAAATTTAATTAAATTTTCTTAATTTTAAGTTTGGCTTAAGAAACTCTAGAAATTAATTTATTTAGCGACGAGCTAGCTCGGTCCTATATAGTATATTATATTAGTCTAGACAGGCGACCAAATGAAGCGGCAACCTGTAAGGCATCGCAGCCTCCGCAGGCCGTCCGATAAAGGGGGGCGGGGGTTTACCATACGTCCCCACATCCCTACCAAGTCGTTCGCCGTCGAAGCACATGTAGATGAGGAGGCAGAACACGGCGGCGTCACAACAGATGGAGCGCACCTATGTCTCGAACTTGAACTTGTGCACATATGGAAACAATCTAAAGCCGGTCTAAACTTCTTGATGCAGGGTCTATTTACATCTAATGGCTAATTGCAAGCTAATTAAAAGATAGCTAGAGTTAGTTACAGTGTATCAAACAGGAGGACTAATAGATCGGCTAATCTAGCGCCCGGACATCCGATGCACCACGCGCGTCCGGATGCCCCTCAAAGCGCTCAACCTCCCCCCGCCCGTC
This sequence comes from Miscanthus lutarioriparius, assembly GCA_904845875.1. Classification (NCBI taxonomy): domain Eukaryota; kingdom Viridiplantae; phylum Streptophyta; class Magnoliopsida; order Poales; family Poaceae; genus Miscanthus; species Miscanthus lutarioriparius. Next base: position 53,542 of record CAJGYO010000356.1, read on the forward strand.
GCTTGCACCCCCGACCCGTGCGTCCCTCGCCCCTAGTCCACACGCCCCCAACACGCCCTAGGCCCAGTCCGCACGCCCCCCAGCTCGCCCCGCAGCCCGCCGCGTCCGTCCCACGCTCGCGACGAGCACACCCTAGCGCACCTGGCCGCAGCACTCGCGTCCGCTGGCCCCAGCACCTCCGTCTGATAGGCCCCCGGCGAGCCACACACCCCCGTACGCTTGGCTCGCCCCTCCCCCGCCGTACAACATAAAAAGCTTAAAATAGAACACTTGCAACAACACGGAACAACTGTTGCAACATTAGGTTAAAGGAGCTGAAACATTTGGAACATATTTGTCGACAGAATATCGTCGGCAGTCCTCTGAGGGGTATCCCACGAAGGTAGATTGATCGGCAGAGAGGCGTGTAATCAAGAACAAGAAGGCAACAGAGACACATGAGTTAGACAGGTTTAGGCCATCAGTATGACGTAATACCCTACTCCTGTTGTCTGTTGGTTTGTATTAACTATCATATGATATTGCGTGAGTTTAGAGGGGGTCCCTGCCCGCCTTATATAGTTCGGGGGGTAGGGTTACAAGTTGGTTAGATCTGAGAGATAACCGGAAAGTAATAACAGATTACAGAAATCATGGGATCATACGTATCCTAACAGATCTCGAAGTATCTTCAGGATATCTTCCCGGTGTCTTGCGGGAGGCGCCGAGCAGAGTCGTGCCCCCTCAAGGCTTCATCTTGTGGGCTGGGCCGCCCCTGGGGGCGCAGCCCATGTGGTCTGCCGTGGGTATTCGGGGTCGTACACCCCACAGCTAGTCCCCGAGCGCCTTGTACCCATTGTGCAATGCTGTCTTGAGCTTGTCCGAGCAGGTGCGAATAAAGCCGAGCAGTCAAACTCATGGTCCGACCACCTGATGAGTTGCCGAGCAGTTGTGAACAGTCGCCGAGTAGCTTGAACTTTTGCCGAGCAACGTGAACCATCGCCGAGCAACGTAACCCAAGTACAACTTGCCATAAGGGTGTAAGGAGCTCAAGTTCAGAATCGAAAATTTCTTCGTAGTGGGCCAAGTGTGCCCAGTTAGAGTCCGAGCACGAGAAAAGGGAGATAGTCTTCTTCAGCTTCAAGAGGTGTGGAGTCTTCCAGATTAAAGCAAACACACTCACCGCAAGGTGAAGTGTGCCCACTTTGTCCCTGAGCCTGACAGTAGATGACGTAGTCATGTGGTGCCAGGGTCCAAAGTAGAAGAATAGTAAAAGACCAGCCAAGCAGGCAGTCAGTCCCCGGGCGTAGCCCTGAAATGAGAAAAAGCACATTCACCGCAAGGTGAAGTGTGCCCACTTAGTCCCCGAGCCTGACAGTAGGTGACATGGTCACGTGGTGCCAGGGTCAGAAACAGCAGCCAACTGAAGTAAAATCCCCAATGTGGTGAGGAACCGAGATGTAATGCTGACGCAGTCCCCGAGCCATAAGAGAAAATCTTAGAGAAAACAAATCGTGGAGAAAATACCGGAGTAATGGTTGTATAGTAGTAATTACTGAGCCGTAACGGTTGGCGGAGAAGTCGGCGAATATTCGGCGAGCCATAACAAATTGCGGATGTAAATCGGCGATACGGGCCGCGGTTGCGCAAAAACCCAAGTAACGGCCCACCTTGCTATTGCGGAGAATTCGGAGAGGCGCCAATCGTGGGAGCAGTTTCCCAAAAACCCTCGAATGCGAAAAGGTGGGGGGAGTGCTTTATAACTACGCCGCCGAACCCCGCGCTCCCACCTTTGCCACTTTGCCATTTTCATCTTCTTCCTTAGCCCTCGAATTTCTAGTTTCACATCCACGCGCGCTTCCGCTGCCAGTCCCATCCAGATCTAAGAGATGGCACCGAAGAGGGGAGCTGTGAACCCAAAGAAGGTGAGCCCAAAGAAGGCGGGTGCCGAAGCCAGCCGTGACGAAGAGTGGGTGTCATCGCGCACGGTGGAGGCGGAGCTCGACAGATTGGTGGAGCCGAGCGTTCTTCCTGACCGCATCACCGTCGGATGGTGGCCAGCCAGTGGTGAGCCCTTCCCAATGCCTCACACTGATGAAGTAGTAGTGTTTGAGGATTATTTCTGGCGAGGATTGGGATTTCCTATTCATCCTTTTTTGAGGGATCTGTTGGAGTTCTAGGCACTTAGTCTGTGCAATCTCCACCCAAACACCATCTTGCACATCTCGATCTTTATCCACTTCTGCGAAGCGTATTTGGGTATTCTTCCACACTTCAACCTCTTCGGACACCTGTTTTGGTTGAAGAAGAAGGGCGGCAGCGGTTCCAAGGTGGTCGGCGGAGTGTATCTTCAGCTGCGTGATGGAATGGTGGGTGAGTACCATACTGTGCCGTTGAACACGTCGCTGAAGGGGTGGAACGCCAGGTGGTTCTACATGAAGCAGAGCCATCCTGCCATCCGTTGCGATGCCGACTACATCCTGGAGAACCAGAAAAGCTGGTTGGAGAGGCCAAACAGTGCTGATATGGAGCAAGTGAGGGAGCTCCTTGGCCTAATAAAGGGCGTGAAGACCAATGGTGGACTGATAGCGGCAAGCTTCATAATGCGCCGCATCCAACCTTGCAAGGAGAGGGCCCATGCGGACTTTGACTTTAAGGGGGACACCGACGACACCTGGGAGAGGTCGAAGACGCTGTCGAGAGACGAGGTTGTAGAGCCGGCCTCAGAGCTATTCGCTCCATTAGCCTCGTTCCGGGTGACGGGGCAGACGAGACCCTTTAACTGCACAAATCCGCCTCCTTAGGTAACTATCTCAATTGTTTGTTCCTGATCCTTTTAATTCTATAGCATTGCCGAGCAGTGAAATGATTCACTTATGGGAAGATTCATTCGTAGGAAAGAGCGGTGTACTTCTCGGGCGTGCCGAGGGACGATTGGCCGCAGGCAGTAGATGCCCGGCCACCAACGTAGCCTGAGGAGGGAGCCATCAAGGCCTCGTCGGAGTCTGAAGGTGCGAATGTTGGTCAGATGGAGAGTCCACCCCCAGTTTCGGAGAAAGTCCGGGGGAAGAGGGCAACGACAGATGAGCCGGCCTAGAAGAAGAGAAAGACGGCGGGTGCCACTCCCCTCAAGCCAGGCTGCATCTCGCTTGGCGGTGACCAGACCACTCGGATGTGGAGGACTGCGGTGTTCGAGTGGTCGGATGATGATGAAGTTCTAGTTGCTCCTCCACCGAGCACGAAGGCGCCTCCACGTAGCCCGCGTGTGGAGTGACGATCAAGGGGAGGGGAGGAAGTTCCCCAACAATAGGCGACGGGAGTCCCTGAGCAGCAGGCAAGGGGAGCCCCGGAGCGGCGGGTAGAGGAAGTCCCCGAGCAGTAGGCAAAGGGAGCCCTAGAGCGATGGGCAGAGGAAGTCCCTGAGCAGCAGGCGAGGGGAGCCCCAGAGCGGCGGACGGAGGAAGTCCCCGAGCAGCAGACGAGGGGAGCCTAGAGCGGCGGGCGGAGGAAAGGCCGACGGTAGAGACCATGAGACCTCCACCCCAAGACGCAGGCGTCGACCCCAAGGCCGCGGCTGGGGGCTCGGGTAGGCAGCATCGGTTCAAAAAAATCTACCGGAAAACCGCTGCGTAAGTACCCTTGTCTTGGAGTTATTTGGTTGTCATTTCCTTATCCTTTTTGGCGATTGACGAGCTGATCTGATGTAGTGCGACGCATATGAAGGATCCAGCCCCACCCGTCCAGACTGACGGGCAACCGAAGGCTGGCCCCGGGGCGGAGGAGATGCCGGTGGACCCCATCCCGGAGTCCCCGGGTGCTCGGCAGCCTACGGAGGAGTCAGCCACCCCTTCTGCTGGACTTGGTAGTGATGAACGGTTGGTGTTGATGGCGGACGGGTCGGTGGCAGCGCCCGAGACAATGGCAGGAACCAGCGGGTCTTCAGGAGCAGAGGCTGGAGTTACCGGCATCATGCCAGAATCTGGAGCGGAGAAGCCTGCGGCGCCGGAGGAGCAGACGGTGCTCCCTGAAGCGTCGAAGGGCATGGTCGGACATGCTATCCGGCCACTGAGCCCCCAGGGGGTGCCCCCAGCTGCGGCGGTGGAGGACAAGGTGGAGGAGATCGAGCGTGATGAACCTCGACCCCAAGCTGTCTGAATCCTCCGAAAGCACGACGACGAAGTGGTGGTTGTCGAGGAGGAGGACACCACCAGGGAGCTCAGGAGACTAGAGTCCGCCCTTGCTGGGGTGATGAAGCAGATCAAGGTCAGTACTGCATCTAGAATGCTCCTCTTTGACATTAGAGACCGGAGTTCTTCATAATCTTGGTGTTTTTGCAGGGGATAACTCGGACTGCCGAGCAGCGACGCCAGCTGATAAAGTGGATGGAGCCCCTTGCCGAGGAAAATGAAAAACTTAAGGAGGCCTTAAATGCAATGGAGAAAAACATCCAGAGGGCCCAACATGAGCGTGATCTTACCGAATCCAACGCTCGGGACCTGGAGTACCAGAAGGGGGTCCTGTCCGAGCAGCTGGCGACTGCATCCGAGCAGCTGCGGGGCAAGTCCGAGCAGCTGGTGGATGCTTCCACGCAACTGGAGCAGAAGTCCGAGCAGCTCATAAGCGTATCCGAGCAGAAAATAGGTATGGCGTATAGGCGAATGTGCTTTTGTATTGCTAAAAAGCCATATTTTTGGTGATGACTGTTGTCCTTGTAGAGCAAGACGTGGAGCTCGGCCAGCTACGCCAGGCCCTCGAGCAACTCCGAGAGGAGAAGGCGAAGGAGTCAGGGCGAGCAGACAAACTGGCCGAGGGGCTGAACGGTGAGTACTTCTTGGTTGGAGTTACTGTTGGAGTAATTTCCTTGCCTGATGGAGCCTTGTAATGCTTGCAGAATACCATCGGGGGTCAAGGTGCAGTTTGATGTGCTGGAGCAGGAGGCCAGGACCCAAAGACACAAATTCGACGCCATAGCCGCTGGAGTGAAACCGGTGCTCGACTGCATTGACCTAGAGGTAGCTGCTCAGCCTGACGGCAGGTCACCGTGTTCGGACACCGTCATCGAGAGGTGCAAGGCGGCATGGGAGAACTTCAAGAACTTCAACCACGACACCGTTATTACCGCCATTACTCATGCCCTTGCGGTGGTCCGGTCCCACTATCCAGCCATTGACCTTCAGGCGATAGGGGCCGGATTCGTCGAAGGGATGGGCGAGGTGGACCACCACCAGCTGGAGGATGAGGTGGTGGATGTGGCGAAGAAGCTGGCCGGCGACATCGACCTGTTCGACGAGACAGACGGCGATGGCGAAGCCCTGTGATCTACTCGAAGAGTATGCTCTGTAACATCTGGAGAGGGTAATTAGAGCGTGTGAGAGTGCAGAAAACATTTATATATGTGTATAAATGTTATAAAGTGCATGTTTATGCTGTTTGCTGGTATTTGTGGCAAAGAATCATTGTAGTAATAACCCTAACGCAATTATACGTAGTATAAGTAGCGTCCGAGCAGTTAGTTTGTTACTGAACTCTTTGGCCTTAGCTAGCCCATAGTCCATAACGTCGAGTGCGGAGCCCATGCACGTGTAGGAGGAACAGGCGTCACCAAGGAACCGCAGCCGACCACCCATAACGTAGAGCGCGGAGCCCATAGCACGTGTAGGGAGAGATCGGAGACTGGGTCTTCTCCAAAGAGAACAGAGCGGAACGTGTGCTGCTCCGTGGTTGGCGAAATAACTTGGAGATATACATAGTATTAGTGGCGTCCGAGCAGTTAGGTCTCTACTGTGCTCTTGGCCTTGGCTAGCCCATAATCCATAACGTCGAGCGCGGAGCCTGTGCACGTGTAGGAGGAACAGGCGTGGCCAAGGAACCACAGCCGACCACCCATAACGCAGAGCGCGGAGCCCATAGCACATGTAGGGAGAGATCAGAGACTGGGTCTTCTCCATAGAGCGTAGAACAAGACGAATGATGCTCGTTGATCGGCAAAATATCTTGGAGATTTAGAGAAACATGGTCGGCGCAGTTATGGCAATTTCGTATTGGAGTTCGTTATGGAGTAGCTTAGAGCTCGGCGACCGTAAGTGGAGATTAGACCATAATGGAGAAATAATGGAGACAAATTATGACGATAAAAACTTTATTCATCATGGAGTGGAGAATACATATCTAGAACGTTTCAAGGATAGAAACGTATAAGGTGCTCGATGTGCCATGAGTTTGGGACATCGATTCCTTCTAAGTCACACAGGTGATAAGACCCTGGTCGGGTAACCTCTTTGACGACGTAAGGCCCTTCCCAGGGGGAGGAGAGCTTGTGCATCCCTTCGGTTTTTTGTTTTCTGCGGAGAACGAGGTCGCCGACGACAAATGAACGACCTTTAATGTTGCGGTTGTAGTACCTCCGCAAGCCTTCTAGATATTTAGCTGTGCGGATGCAGGTGATTAGGCGTTCTTCCTCGGCCCTGTCGATGTCCTTTGTCCAAACAGCTATGGCTTGCTCTTCATCATAATTTCCCACCCTAGGTGCTCGAAAGGCAATGTCCGCTGGTAGTATGGCTTCTGAGTCGTAGACCAAGAAATATGGAGACATACCGGTGATGCGACTAGCTTGAGTGCGTACTCCCTAGACCACAGCTGGTAGTTCTTTGAGCCATCTGCCCGGATGCTTTTCTTCTTTCTGATATAGCCTCTTTTTTAGGGCATCAAGGATCATGCCGTTAGCCCTTTCGACCTGGCTGTTGGCTCTAGGATGGGCAACAGAGACGTATTTGACAGAGATGCACCGGTCTTCGCAGAACTCCCAAAAATGATGACCAGTGAATGTGGTTCCGAGGTCGGTGATAATGCTGTTCGGGAGACCAAATCTGTGGATGATATCTTCGAAGAGCTCGACTGCTTTCTTTGCAGTAGCCAAGACGAGCGGTTTATACTCGATCCACTTGGAGAACTTATCGATGGCGACATACACGTACCGGAAACCACCTGGCGCTGGTTTGAAAGGCCCGATCATGTCCAGTCCCCAGCATGCGAAGGGCCAGGAAGCTGTGATGGTCTGCAGCTCTTGTGCCAGCACGTGTATTTGCTTGGTGAATAATTGGCATCCTTCACAACGTCGGACGAGGTCTTCTGTGTCGGAGATGGTCGTGGGCCAGTAAAAACCAGCTTGGAAAGCTTTACCGACCAGGTTTCTCGAGGCCATGTGGTTGTCGCAGGAACCAGAGTGAATTTCGAGAAGTAGCTTCACTCCCTCTTCTTGGGTGATGCATTTCTGCAGTATCCCTTCCTTGTCACTTTTCCTCATCAAGTTGCCGTCCACCAGCACGTAATGCTTGCTTCGATGGATTAGGCGTTTGGCTTCAGTCTTGTTGGCGAGTACTTTGGCGCTGGCGAGGTACTTGATGAACTGTTCCCTCCAATCGGCGGCCGGCGAAGGTACCGTAAGTACCAGCAGCTCGGCGGGGGGAACTTCCTGAATTTCCTTATCTTCTTTAATGGATGGCGCTAGAAGATCTTGAACGAAGACCCCCGATGGAATCGCGACGCGAGAGGAGCCTAACTTGGATAGGTGATCGACGAGCTGATTTTGAACGACGTGGTGGTACTCGCTACCGTAGAACTTCCCTTCAAGCTTCCTGATTTCGGTGCAATATGCATCCATCTTCTCACTGGAGCAGGACCAGTCTTTGTTGAGCTGGTTGATGACCAGCATGGAGTCCCCATATACCATGATGCATTTAACGCCGAGCTCAACGGCTATACGGAGTCCATGGAGACATGCTTCATATTCGGCGGCGTTGTTGGAGGCTGGAAAATGTATCCAGAGAACGTATCAGAGCTTATCCTTGGTTGGCGTGATGAACAGAATGCCCACACCAGCACCATTGATGTTGAGAGCACCGTCAAAGTACATCACCCAATGCTCGGGGCAAGCAGCGGCGATGGGCTCTTGAATCTCGGTCCACTCAGCGACGAAATCGGCAAGCGCCTAAGACTTGATGGTAGGCCTACTTCTGAATTCGATGGAGTAAGTGCCGAGCTCGATAGCCCACTTGATGATGCAGCCGTTGGCCTCTTTGTTGTGGAGAATGTCCCCCATAGGGAACTCGGTGACCATGGCGATCTTGTAATACTCGAAGTAGTGGCGGAGCTTGCGCGACGTAATCTGGATGGCGTATAGCAGCTTTTGGACCTGAGGATAATGAGTCTTGGGCTCGTTAAGAACCTCGCTGATGAAGTATACTGGACATTGCACCTTATAGGCGTGCTCGGCCTCCTCGCGTTCGACCACAATGGCTGTGCTGACGATGCGAGAAGTAGCAGCGATGTAGATCAGGAGAGTTTTGTCTGGCCGTAGCGCCGTCATGATCGAAGGCTTTGTTAGGAACTTGAGCTGCTCGAAAGCTGTGTCTGCCTCCTCCGACCAGGAAAAGCGCTTGGAGGCTTTGAGGAGTTTGAAGAACGGTAGCCCTTTTTTGCCGAGGCGCGATATGAAACGGCTTAAAGCAGCCATGCAGCCTGTAAGCTTCTATATATCCTTGACGCATGTTGGCCATTTCATGTTGGTGATGGTGGAGACCTTGTCGGGGTTGGGTTCGATGCCACGTGTGCTGACGATGTAGCCCAGGAGTATACCGGATGAAACTACAAAGATGCACTTTGAAGGGTTCAGCTTCCATCGGTACCTTTTTAGGTTGGCGAATGTTTCTTCGAGGTCGACGATAAGATCATCGACGGTCTTGGACTTGACGACCGCATCATCGATGTAAGCTTCGACGTTGCGGCCAATCTGTTGATCGAGGCACATCTGGATTGCCCTTTGATAAGTCGCCCCGGCGTTCTTGAGTCCGAAGGACATGGTGGTGTAGCAGTACGCATCGAAGGGCGTGTTGAATGACGTCTTGATCTGGTCTTCTTCCTTGAGGGACATCTAGTGATAGCCAGAGTAATAATCGAGGAAGGAGAGCAGTTCGCAGCCGACGGTGGAGTCTACAACCTCATGTATCCAAGGCAGACCGAAGGGGTCTTTGGGCTAGTGTTTGTTAAGATCAGTGTAATCAACACACATTCTCCATTCTTTATTCTTTTTTTGAACGAGAACAGGGTTTTTGTAACCACTCAGGATGATATACTTCTTTTATGAATCCGGCAGCTAGGAGCCATTTTATTTCTACCCTAATAGCCTCCTTGTCTAGCGCGAATCGCGGAGTTTCTGCTTGATCAGTTTGGCAGTCGGTGAGACATACAAGGAGTGCTTGATCTTCTCCTGTGGTACCCCCGGCATGTCTGTAGGTTTTCAAGCAAACACGTCGACGTTGGCACGTAGGAAGGAGATGAGCGCACTTTCCTATTTGGGGTCGACGTGAGCCCCAATCTTCACGGTCTTGGAGGGTCATCGAGGCCGAGGCCGAGCTCCTTGGTTTCCTTGGACTTGGAAGAGGCGTGAGGAGGCTCCAGCGATGTTATCTCTAGGTCATTGGCGGGCACCATCCTAGCGTCGGTGACCACACTGGCCATCTGGATGGAGAGGTCGATGGCTTCAGCGAGAGCGAGACTCTCTGTCTCGTAGGCGTAGATGATGGAGAGGTTGGCCCGCAAGGCTAGGACTCCTGCAGGCGAAGGCATCTTCAGCACCAGATAAGCATAGTGCGGTACGGCCATGAACTTGGCCAGAGCTGGCCGACCAAGTATGGTGTGGTAGGCGGTGTTGAAGTCGACGACATAGAAGTTGATGTGCTAGACGCGGTAGTTGCTTACCGTGCCGAACTGTCCTAGTAGGGTGATCTCTCCAAGCGATTTCGATGCCTTGCTAGGTACCACACCCTAGAAGGAGTCTGAGGGTGTGTGATCTGTTATACCGAGGCCCAACTCCTTTAGGGCTCCGGCGAAGAGGAGATCCAGAGCGCTCCCACCATCGACGAGCACTTTTCTGAAAAGCACTTTCTGGACGGTTGTGTCGAGGACGAGGGGGAAACGCCCTGTGTAGGGGATGTCCGCCCACTGGTCGGCCCTACTGAAGGTGATGGGGACCTCGGACCATGGGCGATAGCTGGGGTTGGCGGCGGCGTCTTCCATAGTGACGATGAGCACCCGCCGAGCGGCGAGCTTCCGTTCTCTTCTGCTCTCGGTGGAGGTGAGGCCCCCGAAGATGGTGGCGACCACCTTGTCGTGGTCCTGGAAGGCATTGTTATTGCCCCCAGGTGGCCGGCGACCTCCGGCTCCGTCGTTGGGGTCGTCGTCTAGCTTTTTGTTCTGGAACTCCTTAGCCAAGCCAAGGCAGTCCTTCATCTTATGTCTAGCGTTCTTGTGGAGAGGGCACGGGCAGTCGAGGATCTTCTTGTATTGCTCGTCGTAGTTGCGCTTGGCGCGAGGTTCATTAACAGCGGCAACGATGTGGTCTGGCCAGCGATGGCAATTTTGACTAGACTTGGGTCCTTCTGGCCGATCACGGCCACTGTCATGATGGTAACTGCGGTCGTCGTAGCGGCGGTCATTGTGGCGTCGGTCGTCGGGGCGATCGTCATAGCGGCGTGTTGGGCGATGAGTGCCCGCATCCTCATTGAAGCGCACCTTGGCTTCCTCAGCGTCGACGTACTGGTTGGCGGTCATGATCATCTCGCCAATCCCTGTGGGCGGCTTGCGGTTGAACTTGGAGCGAAGCTCGCGGCGATGGAGTCCTCAGATAAAGGCGGTGATGACCTCAGCTTCCGTGATTTTGGGAATAGAATTCCTCATCTCGGAAAAGCGTCTGATGTAGCTACGGAGGAGCTCGGACAGCTTCTGGTTGATGCGGTTGAGATCATGCTTGGTACCCGGCCGAGGACACGTAGCCATATAATTGTCGGTGAAGACTTTTTTCAGCTCTTCCTAGGATCCGATGGAGCTCGGGGCAAGGCTTGTGAACCAGTTCATGGCGGTCGACGTGAGCATGATGGGAAGATAGTTCGCCATGACACTGGTGTCTCCTCCAGCGGCGCGGACAGCAGTGGTGTATGCCTGTAGCCACTGTGTCGGGTTCATCCTTCCCTCGTAAGGCTCGACCCTAGTGATTTTGAAACCACGAGGCCATTAAAGTGTTCGGAGCGCCCTCGTGAATGCTGGGGCCCCTTCAGGGTTGGCGGCGCCATCGTCTACAGCGTCGCCGGCGTTGAGCGGCTCAAGAGCTGAGTCCAGGTTATCATACTCTTGCTTATACTCCTAGCGGCGGCGCACTTCTTCTTCATGGCGACCGAAGCGGCGTTCGTCGATATGTCGTCGTGCATCTTGGAGATTGTTGAGGTGCACTCAGACGTCCTGGTCAACCTCCTGGTCATGTTGGCGGTGATGTTCGATGCGGTTGCCCCTAGCTCTGCCTTGGAGGAGTTGCCTGTCGTCGCGGTACTGGTCGGTGAAGCGACTTGGGTGGCGATCGGATCTTTGCGTGGCTGATCGGCGAATCAAGGTTGTGGAGCATGAAGGTCTCTGATCCGGGCGGATCTCGTTGACCTGACAGTGCGTTGCTTTAAGCTTGGCGGCGACCTTGGCGACCTCTGGTGTCTGCGGGAGCCGGGCGAGCTCGTTGGCGGCCACTGCCAGATTGGCGCTTGGAGTCTTGTAGACATTGTGGCCATCAACACGGACAAACTCGTCATTGAGGTTATGCTGGAGTGGCCTTCCTTGCGAGTCAAGCTGCTACTCGGCCCTCGCAAGGGCAGCCTCATTTGCTCGACGCTGCGCACGGTTGACATTCCGATTCTCACGAGCGGCGCGTTCCTCCTCGGTTTTGCTATTCCGAGAGGGGCTGTCGACGCTGACATTGAAGATTGCGCCACCACGGAAAGGAGGGAGAGGAAGTAGCTCGGTGGTGGTTTCGGCGACGGTCTCCATAGAGCCTTGGGACTCAGAGTCTGGATTCACCTCCAAGATGGTTTGGAGGGATGTTTCGGGGCGTCGGCCGACGTGTAGCATGTTGACAGCCGGCGGAGGCTGATCGGTGATCTAGTCGACGAGAGGATGGACATCTCCAACCTGGTCGACAAATTTGCCCTTAGGTCATCTTGGCCGTAACACTGGAGTTTCTCGAGTAGCCT